>JACEIK010003185.1:72250-83127 GCA_018107945.1 Datura stramonium
CTCCTAACCCTCCTTAGAAGCCCAAGAATGAAATTGAAGGAATTGGGGTGAAAATCTTGAAATCTCCCCTTAGATCACTTGTCAAAATCCTTGCATGCATGAATGGGAGTTTAGGAATGTTTATTTTCTGAAAAGACTTGCTTTCCCAAAAAAAAATGATGTAGTTTAGGGCCTTATATCGTGAAAAATTCAAAAATACCCTTAATGAACTTGCCCTTAAAACAAGCCGGATGGAACCCACGAGTGGTACCAACGGGTCGTGGGAACCACTAATGGCCCGTCATGTCCCTCATTGAATGGACTGCTGAATGACCTACTCTCGCATCCAAACAATGGGTTGATAGGACGACCCGTACCTCCAACCCATGACTCGTTACATCATCCGTTGTTTGCTCATCATAAAATCTGAACCCACTTACCACGAGCCTCACCACGACTCGTGGTTCCTTCCAACGAGTCATGGTCTCAACCCGTCACCTACACTAGAAATTATTACTCTCCAACAACAACCACAACCGCCGACCAGTGGCTTCTCCTAATGAGTCTTTGGGTCTCCCGTTGTTTACACTATCGCCCAGCCTGACCCTAACCACGACTACAAAGGATGGCCCATTGTATCCCACAATGGGTCGTCATACCTCTCGTTGTCTCCACTGCCACCAACATTTCCCAACCAACGACAACATACAATGACTCGTGGTTTGATACCACGAGTCATTTTATGGTCCGTCCTGTGATATTTTGTCAGTTTTCAGCACTTTTTATATTAACCTCCCGGGTCTATCTTAGGCCTTCCCGGGGTATTACAACAAGTCATGGTGTCCCTCGTGGTGAGTGGCAGTGTGTAATTCTCCTAGGTTTTAGTAAGGGTATTTTCATAATTCCTAAGCGCCTAGGTATGAAACTATGTCATTTTAAGCTAAGTTAGGAGGGATTTAAGAGTGCTTGACCTATTTTAAGACTTCCCATTTCATGCATGCAAGATTAAGGAGTTCATTGGAGATCAAGTTGGAGGATTCCTCAAGTTCTTCCTCAATTCATTTGGGGTTTCAAAGGAGATTGTGAAATCAAAGTACCCAGGTGTGTAAGCTTATGAATGGGAGTATTCCTTCACTCTCATGCCCAAATCCTATTCTAAATTTATGAAATTCAAGGTTGAGGATTCCATGGGTTTCTAACCCATTTTATTAAAATGCTCTATGTATCTATCATGGGTCAATTCTATTCATGTTTCTAATGTTGTTTTATGATTCATTAGCATGTTTTATAATTACTTCAAAATACAAATTATGATTTCAATGTTTTAAAAATACGATGCCTAATTATATAAGTTCATGATGAGTTGAGATTTTGATCTATGTTTACAAGCATGATGAGATGTCTATGATAAAAGTATGATTTTGAATTACCCATGCCTATATTCATGATTTTTGTCTATCAAGTCTGTTTCAAAGAATGTTTGTGTTTGGGCGAGCCCATATGACCATGTATGTTTCATGATTTACTTAGAATCCATGATATTATCTTACCACATGGTTTTGGACTCTAGACTCCCACTTTTAAACTTGTGGTATGGTTTGAGCCAAGGCTCCTCATGTTTAGTTTTCAGGCTATGTATACATTGTTATGATCAGTTTTGTCCAAAGGCGATGGTTTAACTTTGTTAAAAAACGATGGAGAGCATATGCATGTTTTTGGGAGTAATGTCTAACACTGAGTAGGCTAAGGGTTCAGCTAACCCTATGCTTCAGAACTACGTGCCAACGTAGGTTTATTCAGATTCTTTAGGACCTCCCTTGTGAGCTTTCCCTGCCCCTGAGGTACCATCAGTATGATCTCAATATCATGGTAGAGCCCTTAGCCCTAGCAAGGCTTTGGACGGCTCTACTCACTTGAGTGTAATAGTCGAAACCATGTAAGCTCTATCATTATAATGTCGGTTATATGACGAGTCTCCCATTGTTCCTAATGATTTCAGTTATGCATTTTCATCAGTCATGATATTATGTTTTCAGCAGGTTTGGCCCATTTCTCAGTTTTAATTATGATTATCAATTTCATCTTTGGGTTATTCTTTAGTTATGATTTCTGTTATGTTTAAATCATGTTTTCAGATAATAGCATGCAAGCCTTAGTCTCAGCATCTTATGATGCATGATTTCAGTTTTACTTAGTTAGTGATTTTACTTACCTTACATACTCGGTATATTCCAAGTACTGACTGCATACTCTATGCTGTATCATTTCATGATACAGGATCGAACGTTTAGGTTCAATCCCGTCGCTAGTCAGTTCTCAGAGTTAGCATATCCAACTTGATGGTGAGTCCTCATCCTCTGAGGACCTCTTTGTTAGTTTGTTACTAGTATCTTTTAGTTTGACTTTATTAGTGAGCGAGTTGGGGTCTTGTCCCATCAGCTCATCAGGATGTTAAACGCTTATCAGACAATAGTATGTATTCAGCTTCGGATCAGAGTCATGTATCTCGTTGTCCTTAAGTTATTAAATATTCAAACTTCCGCTATTTCAAATGTTACCTTTCCGCAATTATTTATGTTGAACTTTAGTTGTCATGTTCATGCCATGGGTCCACTTGGAGCCATATATGGTTGATTTTGTGTCTAGGTCCGTGCCTATGTTCGGGTCGTGATAATTTATTCTTGAATGGAAATTAATTTTGCTTAACATGCTTCAACATACATACTCAGTAACCTAGGTATCAAACACATACCTTAATTTTTACATCGACATCATTAATAGGTGAGGATATTTCTTCTTCATTTCCTCCCCAATCTCCCAAGTTACTTCCTCAACATTATCATTTCGCCATAATACCTTGACTGAGGAAACTTCCTTAGTTCGAAGCTTTTTGATATGCCGATCAAGGATGGAAACTGGGACCTATGTAAATGTCATTCCCTTAGAAATCTAAACATCATTAATAAACATAACACGGGTTGGGTGTCCTATACACATCCGCAACATCGACACATGAAATACTGGGTGGACTGCTACCAACCGTGGCACCAATTCTAGCTTATAGGCTACTTTGTCTATCCTGCGGATCACTCTGTAAGGCCCAAAATATCTAGGGCTCAACTTTCCCTTCGGCCAAATCGCATGACACCTTTCTTAGGCATTACATTCAGGAAGACCTAATAATTAACAACGAACACAACCTCTCGACGGTGTAAGTCAGCATAAGATTTTTGTCTGCTCTGAGCTATCTGAAGCAATCTCTAACAATATTTACTTTGTCCATATTTTGTTGTACTAAATCTGCCCCTAATAGTTCGGTCACAAAGTTCAAAATAGTTGATTGGCGATCTACACTTACATCCATACAAAGAATCATACTGCGCCATCTGAATGCTTGCCTGATAACTATTATTATAGGCAAATTCTATCAAGGGAATATGTTCATCCCATCTCCCTTCAATATCTAAAATACAGGAACGCAACATATCTTCGAGCATCTGAATAGTGAATTAAGCATGTCTATTTTTCTGGGGATGGAATACGGTGCTAAGAATCCCTGAGTTCCTAGGCCTTTTTGGAAGGACTTCTAGAAGTTTATAGTGAATTGAGTGCCTCTATCTGAAATAATGGAGAAGGGAACTCCATGTTGGTGAACTATCTCACGGATATACAGCCTGAAATAGTCCTCTGCGACATAACTCGTCTTGACTGGCAGAAGGTGAGCTGATTTAGTCAATTTATCTACTATTCCCCAAATGGAATCACACTGCCTTCTCGTTCGTGACAACATAGTAATAAAATCCATATTAATCTCTTGCCATTTCCAGGCTAGAATCTCCATATTCTGAGTCAAGCATCCGGGTCTCTGGTCTCGATCTTCACTTACTGGCAATTAGGACACTGCACTATAAAACCTGTAATGACGTTTTTCATGCCATCTCACCTGCATAGTTGTCTCAAGTTACGATACATATTCATGGCACCTGTATGTACTGAACACTGAGAGTAATGAGCTTCACTCATGATCTACTCTAGAAACTGGCCCACATTCAGCACACATAAATGAGTCTGGTATTTGAGAACTCTATCTGGCCCACACTAAAATAAGGTCTTCTTCTGTTGTGGAATGTTATCTCTTAGTACTACCAATTCTGGATCCTAATAATGTCGCTGCTTGACTTTTGACACTAGGGAGGATTCTAAAGTGTTCTAAACTACTACACCTCCATCTTCACTATCTACAAATCGAATGTGCAGATTAGCTTATATTGTCTTCACAATTTCAGCTAAGTCAACTGCTATATCACTCAAGCTTAGGGACAACCACAAGTACATCAAGGAACGGCCAAAACACCCTATTCATCAAATCCATAAAATATGCTGGGGAATTAGTAAGCCCAAATAACATTACTAAAAACTCATAATGGACATATATGGTTCTAAAGGTAGTCTTAGGTATATCATCTTCCTAACCCATAACTGATGGTACCAAGATCTCAAGTCAATCTTTGAGAAGCATCTGGCACCCTGTAACTAATCAAATAGGTAATCAATCCTGGGAAGTGGATATTTATTGTTAATCATCATTTTATTTAGCTACATGTAGTCAATATACATCCTTAACATCCCATATTTCTTTCGCACAAAGAGCACTGGTGCACCCCAAGGTAATACAATAGGTCAAAGTAATCCCTTCTCGAGAAGATCTCTTAGGTTCTCCTTTTATTCCCATAGCTCTACCAGAGCCATTTTGTAAGGAGGGATCTGTATAGGTTGAGTATCTTGAAGTACATCAATGGAAAAGTCTATCTCTCTTTCAGGAGGAAGTCCAGGTAATTCCTCTGGGAAGACTATTGGAAACTCATTTACCACTGGGACTGACTGGAAGGTCACCCACTCGCTAGTCAAGTATTAGACTCATATTAAGAGAGAAATATAGACTTTGGACACCATCTTTTAGGCCTTAAAGGTAGGAAATAAACTTACTTTTAGGTGTAGCAGCATTACCTTTCCATTCCGAGACTGGCTCGTTCAAAAATTGGAATCTAACTATCATTGCTTGGCAATCAACATTAGTATAACTTGCCGCTAACCATTTCATGCCCATAATAATGTCAAAATCAACCATTCCCAATTCAACTAGTCTAGCTAATGTAGACTTATCACATACTCATACTGTACAACCACATTACACTCTCTCAGCTAATATAGATTTTCCAATTGCTGTAGATACAATAAACGACGTAGCTAACAATTTAGGAGCTATCTCAAACTGACTCACTATCAATGGAGTAACATATGAAAATGTAGATCCTGGATCAATCATAGAAAAAACAACATAGGAGAATATAATCAAAGTACCTATAATAACATCAGGCGATAAATCCTAGTCCTGGCGGCCGCCTAGAGCATAAAAATGATTATGCACTGTCCCTGAACAAAAAGCTTCTCCCCTCTTACCTTTACCATGGCCTACTGCAGGCTGTGAACTGGGCTTGCAAGGTTAAACTGAGGGTGATGATGATGCTGCTGAACCCATAAACTGTGTAGTGCCATCTCTAGTCGTCAACGGACACTGTCTCATATAATGGCCTAGCTGTCCACACTGACAACATATATCCTGACCCAAATGGCACTCCCACGTATGATTCTTATCGCACTGAACACATGGTCTATAGAGGTCTCTTCTAATATCGGGAACCAGATGGAGCTGAACTCTGGTCTTTCCTCAATCCTTGTAGCTGAGGTGGAGCACTCTCTATAGGTCAAGCCAACTTTCTCGGAGAATGAATCCTGCAGTCTCCTCTAGACTATCAATAAAACCTCGCTATTCTGGCCCTTTTCCAATGCTCATGTCCCCTATGGGTATCATAAATTGGGTTAGCTAAATCCTCAGCCCTCTAAGAAAAAGCCTGGATCTATGCAATGTCCATATGCTTCTTGTTAGATACTCCCAAACAATCAAAAGCTATATGTGTCCTTAGACCTCGCACGAATCGATGAACCCTATCCTCCATTTCCTGAACTAGGTGCGGAGCATACCTGGCCTAAACTGAAGGCAACACTCCTACACACTCAAACTGCCCTACTCTAGCTGCAAAAACTGCTCAAATTGAGATTGTCGAAGCTCTCGGGGAAGATAAAGGTGCATAAAGGACATGGAGAACTCCTCCCACTCAGAAGGATGTGCATCGACTCCTCTGCATCGAGCCCCAGCCTCGTACCACAAAATAGACACATCACACAGTCTCAATGCTGCCAACTCTACTCTCTCTGTCACTGTAGCCCGCATGACCTTCAACACTTTGTAGGTACGATCAATAAAATCCATGGGGTCCTTATTCGGGTCTAACTCGATAAACACTGGAGGGATAAAGTGCTCTAGAACTCTCAGCTGCCTGAACTCTATGTCCCTCCATCGCCTCCAATTGACGTTCTTGTCAGCAACGATACGAGCCATCGGCTGAATGGCTCCCTCAAGATCCTGTCCTTCCGAAGCAATCGGAGGTGCCACAGGCACGAGAGGGTCTGTCACCTTATAACCCTCAGGTGCTGCTAGTGCTAGAGGAGTTGGAGGTCTATCTGCCAAAGCTCTAGCTAGGGTAGGGGGCTCTCTCTGAGCCTTAAATTTGTCCCTCTGACCCATTAGAGGGAGACTGGTACCCTCTCCTGCGACTGTTCCAATCAACTGCGTAGTCATCTTCCTCATCACAAGAATACTCTAAAACAACAACATGACTCAGATGACATAATACTTATGACCTCACTCTATAGCACGAACTATAAGTAAAAGAAGTGAATTAACTCCTAAATTCCCTGTAGCCTCCTGATTATAAGTGTGGTGTACATCATACCATATGCAAGACTCTACTAGACACGACTTTTTGGACTCCCTGGGACATGACTTCGCTCAGATACCAAGTTTTTCACGGCTCAAAACTAGGATAGGGGGCAATTGGTACTCAACACCAAAGTTATCGAGAAATAGGCTATATAGTCCTCTAGACTATATAGTCGGCTTTCTTTGAGAATAAACCCTGCAGTCTCCTCACTATCTATAAAACCTCGCTATTCTGGCCCTCTTCCAATGCTCATTTCCCCTTCGAGTATCATAAATAAGGTGAGCTAAATCTTAAGCCCTCTTAGCAAAAGCATGGATCTGTGCAATGTCCATGTGCTTCTTATTAGATACTCCCAAAACAATCAAAATCTATATGTGTCCTTAGACCTCGCATGAATCGATGAACCCTATCCTCCATCGCCTGAACTAGGTGCATAGCATACTTGGATAAAGAATTAAACTGAAGGCAATGCTCCTGCAAACTCATACTGCGCTGCTCTAGCTGCAAAAACTGCTCAAATTGAGATTGTCAAAGCTCTCGGGGAAGATACAAGTGCATAAAGGACATAAAGAACTCCTCCCATTCAGTTGGATGTGCATCGACTCCTCTAGATAGAGCCCTAGCCTCGTACTACAAAATAGCCATATCACATAGTCTGAATACTGCTAACTCTATCCTCTCTATCACTGTAGCCCGCATGACCTTCAGCACTTTGTAGGTCTAATCAATGAAATCCTGGGGGTCCTCAATCGATTCTAACTCGGTAAACACTAGAGGGCTAAAGTGCTCTAGAACTCTTTGCTTCCTGACCTCTATGTCCCTCCATCGCCTCCAATTGACGTTCTTGTCAGCAGTAATACGAGCCATCAGCTGAATGGCTCCCTCAAGATCCTAATCTTCCGGAGCATTCAGAGGTGCCACAAATGCGGGAGGGTCTGCCACCTTATAACCCTTAGGTACTGCTGGTGCTGGAGGAGCTGGAGGTCTATCTGCCAAAGCTCTAGCTAGGGTAGGGGACTCGCTCTAAGCCTCTGATCTGTCCCCCTAACCCACTAGAAGGTGACTAGTACCCTCTCCTACGACTGTGCCAATCAACCGCGTAGTCATCTTCCTCATCACAAGAATACTCCATAACAACAACATGACTCAGATGTCATAATACTTATGAAATCACTCTATAGCACAAACTATTAGTAAAAGAAGTGAATCAACTCCTAAATGCACTATAGCCTCTTGATTATAAGTATGGTGTACATTATAGCCATATGCAAGACTATACTAGGCACAACTTTATGGACTCCCTGGGACATGAGTTCGCTCAGATACCAAGTTTGTCACGGCTTAAAACTGGGGTAGGGGCCAATTGGTACTCCACTCCAATGTTATCGAGAAATCGGCCAAATAGCATCTGGATTGTAACCCTTAGGACAACAAGGCCACCAATCACAGTCAACTATAACATAGAAATAGATCAACCAGGTCTCAATAAACATAACCAAGATAGTATGCTGATTAGGCCACAATGGAAAGTGAAAAGAACTACGAAAGCCAGCTAGGCCACAAACTGAACAACTGAACAACTAGTCCATAAAAGCCTCTAAAAGAGTAAAATAACATTGATTGCATGGGAAAAGGCCTTGACCTACCTATATAAACATCAAAACTTATAATGACCAAACAAAACATAAGGATCCTGAAAGAAAAGAGCGTGCCAACTCGGCACTGGATCTGGGCTCTTACTGAATTGGTCGATCTAAGCTCTTGTCTGTACCTGTAGCACGATTGCAGGGTCCCCGGGTGAAGGTATGTCAGTACAAATAAATGCACTAGTATGTAAGACTGAAAGCTCTAAATAAAGAAATACCAAAGATTATTGAACCAGAGAAATGAAGTAGCTACAACCTGATAGTCTGGAACCTATCAACATAAACAATCGCAAATAATAGTTGAACATAACTTATAAGATAGGTTAGAGTAAGATAATTTGTAACTCTATAACTGACTACCCTATATGTAGACTCTATGCATAAACATAAAATAACTGACTCATATGCCAACACTTCTGATACTAGGAATGGAGTTTATGAGAATTGACTCAGTCACTAATTGATACTTTGACCAAGACTTTAAGAGTTTCTTGATACTTAGACCAGGACTTTACGTCCAACCTGTTACATTAACCAGGATTTTGATACATATTTCCTTGCACATTCAGCTATGTGATACTTAGACCAGAGAGGGCATGCAGCATTGGCCTCGCGACATCTCACAATTAGCCAACTGATACTCAGACCAGAGATGGGGCTTGTGGTAGTCAATGCAAATCATTCCAATGAACAAACTAATACAGAGAGCAAAAACTGAACAATGCAATATATATCTCACTATGATAACATGTCCAACTCGGAGGATCAACTGAACAATGCAAAGTAATTGACTCAGATAGCGGGTCCAACTCGGAGGACTAATTGAACATCATAAACCTAGAAACTGACAAACAGAGACATATGATATAACTTTACTTGGATGATTAACATAAACATGAGCCTCGAGGAAGATGACACTAGACCTGGCTTACGGGTTATTAGACCAAACTATGGATACATAGACCTTACTTTGTAAAACATGGAATCTGCATGAATACTTAGATTCAATTTAGAAAATTTAGACTCAATTTGAACTCAACTTTAAGTACTCAGACTCAATTGAGGATACTTAGCATCAATGTTTGCTACTTTAGCACCCGGTAACTCAATAAGTTGCCAATAGCTTAAGGAATTGGAGTTATGGAATTTTTATGCCTTAAGAAATCTAAAATATATATATACACACATAAGGGTAGGTAACAATATTAAGGAATCTCTAATTTGGCACCCTCTTTTATCCTTACCAATCTTGACATTCATTCTTAGCATACGTTATTCTTATGTCGATATCTTAGATTCAATTTCTAATTTCATAAGGTGAACAAAAACTCATACATTCTTAATATAACATATTGAATATAATGTAAAGGACCAGAAAACAATGCCCATGCTGAGGGCTCTTTAACTTGATGTACAACTGCGACAACAATTGATATGATATCACAATTTAAATGCCTCACTTGTGCTAGACATAATCTCAACTGTTAACATCAATCAAATAATTGCTTTGATTATTAAAATGAACTTAACATACTACCTCAAGACATGTAAAAAATTGATGGCCCATTGTTATACCCCGGGAACCCAAGGATCAGACCCAGGAGTAAAAATGGGGAAAAATTGAAAATCTGAGTTGCAGGCATAGGACGAGTCATTGGACTACTTCTGAGGAGACCCCAGGAGTCATCAGGTGACTCATAGGGAGACTTGTGTGGAAGGATGGTTGAAGGTCCCCACAGGCGAGAGAATGACTCGTGGTCACCCACTACGAGTCGTCAAGTCAGCCGTGGGGTGAAGTAGAAAAATAAAATGGGAGGATCGACTAGTGTACTTAACGGAAGGAGACCACGACTCTTCATGTCAGGCAACAAGTCGTGGTGTGATTCATTGGGAGGAATTTTAATAAAATGGTTTTAAGGAGGCAGTGAACGTGACGATTGGTGGCCACGACTCATGGCCATCAGTAATGAATCGTTATGTCGTCCGTTAGAGGTTCCAGTAACAAGTTCAGATAGTGAACTTAACGGGCAAGGTGACGGATCGTGAGGACTGGCAACGAGTCGTAAGGTCACTCGTTGGGACCCCTAATAGTTATTTTCCTCCGAGTTAGTAAGGGCTTTTACGTAAATTACTAAGATCCCTAGGGCCTAAACTACGATGTTTTGGATTGTGAATAGGAGAATTTAAAGAGGTTAAGTTCATATTTCACTCCATTCTTTCATGCATGCAAGGTAGAGGAAGTTAGAGTGTGAATCAACCATAAAACTCATCAATCCATTGAAATTTCTTTTTGGGTCATCAAGTGAGGTTTATAATTTGATAATCTCAGGTATGTAAGGTCATCAATGGGTAAATCCTTCCACGCCCATACTCCTACACTATGATTTTACTTAAAATTTATCATAAACTC
>JACEIK010003185.1:141274-170841 GCA_018107945.1 Datura stramonium
CAAGTGACCCCAACTCAACCCCCGATCTATCATACAATGAAATTCTGAGCAACATAAAAATATATACAACAGATTTTTAAAACAAAATATAAATACTTGAAAATATTAGAACAAAATTACAAGTCAAATAAAACCCAATCTGAGTCTAAAAAATAAATCTATGTCTGAAAGCCACTAAGACTGTTAAGCTGCTTGGAGAAACCCCAGCTAACTACAAATCTAAATAAAAAGGAAGGAAAGTATAACTAAAACAATAAATCTCCATCCTCAAAGGATGCGGACACACCAACTGGGATAGCTGAGATCTTCGGTGAGCGATCGGCTAACGGGGCTGAGACTGTGATCCTAGAGCTGTATTATAAAATGATACAACATAAAAGTATGCGTCAGTACTTTTAATGTACTGAGAAAGTGAGAGAAATCATACATAATAAAATAAATAATAAAAGAAATGTTGAACTGAAAGACATTGCAATGACCAACTAAGCTACTAATTCGAATAACCGAAATACTGAGGTGGTCTAGAAGACCCTTTCTGATGGAAAAAGCATGTTCTAAGTCTGGAATACTGATCTAGACTGAACTGGACTCAGACTTGGCTGAACTATCTAGTGGGAGAGTCTATAACCCACATGTAACCACGTGAGCTAGACATGGTGTTCGATGTATATGCCCCTCTAGTAGGACCCAATATACCTTTCTAGGGTATAAAGGGATGAACTGGGTGATCACAAAAGTCTGGGGCCAATCAGCACAAGAAATACTGTAACCTACACAGGCAATGTAGTTCTAGGAACCTGGGTGCGCTAGAACCCCGGTCGCTTGGTGCTAAGTCCTACTCCCACTGGATAGTCCTGGACTGAATACTAGGATAATAGCTTGAAACTGGGGTCTAAGACTAATATGGTATATATATCTGTATGCACCTTGATATTCTTATCGGACCAAATTTTGATACTGGGTTCTAGACTAGTCTGATTTGCTTATCTAGAGGCATCATAACCGTCTAAGAACAAACTGTAATCTGAACTGGGGTCCAAGGATAGTCAGAGCTATATATCTAAAGTTTCATGACTACCTAGTGGATCAATAAGAAGAATTCTGAATCTGATTCTAATAACTGGGAGGTAATATGGACACCTCGGGAAATTCTACAGTTAAACTGATCAGTTGACATTTTTGATTGACATTAAGTATTCTCACATTTTAACTAAAGCTAGGCAACCATGTATTTGACTGAGAATTTAGCATATAGAACAATATGGAAATTCACCTTACTGATATAATCAAGAAAATTTCAAGGTTAATGTCATGACCCGAACGGAGGCCCGGATCATAGAAACAGGATAAGGGACCTCGAGAGACCCCAAGTTGACCCATGGCATAAGTATTCAACTAACTCATTCGGTAAACATGAAGAAAACATAATTACAAACTGAGCGGAAGTCAAACTTAATATTACAACAAAATAAATATCTGAAGCTAAATATGTTTCTAAGTCTGATAAGCCTCTAATATTGACGAGCTGATAGGACAATACCCCCAACTAGCTCAACAATACTGAAACTGAAAGGACATCTAAGACAATTGAAGTTCTAGTCCTCGAAAGAGGAGGACTCACCAATAAAGCAGGTGCTAATTCTGATCAGCGACTATGAATGGAATTGAACCTGAGAACTGGATCCTTCATCATGAAACGATGCCTCATAGAAAGTGTTTGGTCAGTATGTGAAATGTATCGAGTATGCAAGGTGAGTAAACTTCTTAAGTAAAATAAATCATTTAAATCATTTCGTAACATATCATAAGCTTTTAAGTGTAAATAGAAGACTACATGCATTCATTCTGAAATCATACTCTTATCATAACATGACCATGCATAGCTTTAGAACATCATGACTGACTCGACTTACTCAAAGATGAAACATACATTTATATCAAGAGCTGAACAATGAGTCAAACCTTTCTGTTTGAACAGACATGCAAAATATAATTATCATGAGTGATAAATATGCAATCTGAATGATTTTGATAGTGGGAGACTCTACACTTAACCGACATACCACGATAGAGCTTACGTTGTCCCAACTATCACATTCAAGTGGGTAGAGTTGTCCATAACCTTGCCAGGACAATGGATAATACCATGATATCGATATCAAGCTTAAGGGCCAATCATGCCGGGGATAGATCATAAGGGAGGTCCCAATAATATAATAGTATCAACCTATGTTGGCGCGTAGTTCTGGGGCATAGGGTGGTCGACCTATAACCCACTCAGTGCTAGACTCTTCTCCCTAAAACATGCAATGCTCTACATCCTATAACGAAGCTCAACATCGTCTAATGATGAAGCTCAATATGAAATTATGCATAACTCAACATCGTATGAAACAAAGCTCAACATTGTCTATTGACAAAGCTCATTAATGAAATCATGTATAGAATCAACATCATATGAAAACGAACCTCAAAACCGTCTTTTGACAAAGCTCAATAATGACACACATTCCAATAATGAACTCATGCATATGAAAAGCTTTATTTCGAAACATACCACAAGATCAATCATAGATGGAAGCATCTACTCTAAATCATATGGTAAGCTATATGTAGAAATATTTAACTCAACATACCACAAGCTAGAATTTATGAAAAATTGAAAAACTTCACTTCAAACAATGTGGTAAGCTTATGTCGGGGAAATCATCACTTTAAATAAACATGTAGGCATTGCCCAAAGTTTTATCATACTAGAATCTACTCATTTCATTTAGAAAAAAAAATCATAATCATGGGTAGCTTTAGAAACATGCTTTCCATCATCAAATCTCATCATCATCATACATTCAACATCATTCACTACTTTTAAGAACTTCTCATCCATGAGCATTTTAGATTCAAGATTTCTAGAAAAATGATTTTTTTTGTATTGAAAACATCTTAGAATCTTCCCAAGCATCATAGTCCATCAATATAAATACAATCTAACCATACCATGTATAGAGATTGAAGAACCATGCAATGGGGTAAAACCCCCTATTTGATCATAGACAATTTTATCATGATTTGATAGATATTGGGAATGGGTGTGGAAGGAAGCATCCACTAATAGCCTTGCATACCTGGGGATGGTGAATTATAACACACACTAATTGCCCAAGTTATGATTCCAATAGAAACCTTGAGATTTGGCCTTGAATCACCTCTTCAATCCTTCAAACTTGAATGCATGGGAAGATAACTTAGAGTAGGATTTTACCCTCCTTAAACCCATTGAAACGAGCCTTAAACGATGTAGTATAGACCCCTAGAACTTAAAAAATGACAAAAATAACCTTACTAAATTCGCAGAAAATTTGTCACTGGGCCAAACAACGGACGACCCAACGGGTCGTTGGAGGATACCACACGTGGTATCTTTTCGTGCTAAGCACTGTCCCAGACTTCTTTTAGATTCATACCATGAGTAGATAGGATGACTCGTCCTAAGATACCACGATCCATTCCTTCGGTCGTTGTCTCCTCTTCTGAATTCCTTCTCAACGAGCCTCACCACGACTCATTGTACCCTACAAGGGGTTATGGTTTCTATCCGTCGTTTCCATAGGAGATCTGGGATCCCTTACCATGAATCTTTACAATAGGTCATTGCAAGCCACGACGGGTCGTTGAATGACCCGTTATACTCCCCAACTGCTAAGCCCATCTCCTACCACAACCACTAACGCTGACTCATTATTTCTTACTACGAGTCGTTACATCAACCGTTGCTTCCACTGCCACCTAAACACCTGAAACCATGACTGCCAACAACGGCTCGTGGTTACCTACCTCGAGTCGTTGTACCTCTCTTCCTGCAACTTTTCCCCTAACTTTCAGTGGTTTTGCATTTTAGCCTCTCGAGTATACTCCAAGGCACTTTCGGGGTATTAAAGTTAATCAATTTAGAAATATTCTAATCTTTTCTAATCTCACTTACTAGGGATAAACTCAATGTACAGGGATAAGCATCAATACTGTAACTAACTGGTGAAAATATCCATAATAAATATAACATAATAATTCCACATGGATTAAACAAAGCATTACCAAGAATTTCTTAACATTCGAAAATCTGA
The DNA here is from genome assembly GCA_018107945.1 of Datura stramonium. Taxonomy (NCBI): domain Eukaryota; kingdom Viridiplantae; phylum Streptophyta; class Magnoliopsida; order Solanales; family Solanaceae; genus Datura; species Datura stramonium. The sequence goes on from JACEIK010003185.1 coordinate 145,396, forward strand.
AGGGCTAGAATTCACTTTTAGGAGAATAACATAATTTTAGTCATGAACTGATGGAAATTATATCTAAATAATCATGGATATCATTCTATGTGAATTCAAAGAAAACAGACATATATTGTCTTCACATTAGAAAGCTCAGGGCTAGGATTTATAGAGAAACTAAAGAAGTGTTTTGGGGACACAAGGGGAGAAGTATCCCCTTGTTGAATTCCCACATACCTGAGTTAGAATTTCCTTGGAGAAGGAAGTTTGGACTGCTGCAATTTAGGAAAACCCTAGTCTTTCTTGAGAGCTTCTTGACAGGAAAGCTTACGGTATTTTTTTTCTGAAGATGAGTGGGATTGAGGGGGAAAATTGTTTTGCCCCTCTAAATCCCCTCAAAATAACCCAAAACAACTTAGTTTAGGATCTAGGAGGTTAGGAAATTACTGAAGCACCATTAGAAAAATTGCAGGAAATAACTGTCAGGTAGTCCCGATGACAGATCTAACGAATCGTCCCCTCTAGCCATGACTCGTGGCTTAACTCGTGAAGTACACTGCTTCTCAAACCTGTTGGACTCACAATGGAAGACATAAGAGATCATTACCTGGTGACCATGACTCGTGGTCACCATCCGTGATATACACTGCCTCAATACCAAAAAAATTTCAATTTGCTGACGAAAACCCTCCCCATGAATAATGGTGACAGACCACCACTCGTGGGGTTCTCCCGTCAAGTACACTGCCCCTTCCCTTCTCTATTGTTACTCACCCCACCCCACTACTGACATAATGAGTTGTGGGGCCTTACCATGACTCGTGGCCACGTTTGTGCGGATCCCATTTCCCAAACATTAACTCATCACCTGGGCCTCACCATGAGTCACTTAACGACTCGTGGTCACTCCCCACAGGTTATAGAATGACTCATTCTGTGACGTGATGTAGATTTTTGTGTTTTCTCTGATTTAAGTCCCGAGTCTAGTCTTTGAGTTTCCTGGGAATTACAATATCTCCCCCATGGGAACATTTATCCTCCAATGTTGGAAAAAACATAAGAAAGCATATAATTACAACCACTATATTCAAATATTATCCGTAAAGGCTAGAAACTAACAGAATGACTACCTCCGAACTGAACTACAAGTCTAAACTAAATTCACTAATTATACACATGATCAATTAAATGAAAGAAACGGGAACACACGAACTGAATGGAGTTCTAGGGAGAAAATTTGTACCTTAGATAGAAACTGAGACGGAAGAGAACAAATGTGGGTATCTGGCCATTTTATCTGCTTCAGCCCCCCACGTAGCTCCCTCAACTTGCTGATTTCTCCATAAGACCTTGACTGAAGCTACCTCCTTGTTCCTCAACTTACGAACCTGACGCTCAAGGATCAGGACTGGGACCTCTTCATATGAGAGACCATCCTTTATCTCTATGTTGTCCAATGGCACAATTGAAGTTGGATTACAGACACATTTCATCAATAGTAACACATGGAATACTGGGTGCACGAATGCCAATTCTGAAGGTAATTCCAGCTCATAAGCTACCTTGACGATTCGCCTAAGAATTCTGTAGGGTCCCATATATCTCGGGCTGAGCTTTCTTTTCTTCCCAAATCTCATTACCCCTTTCATGGGTGAAATTTTCAGATAGACCCAGTCATCCACAAAAAACTCCAATTCACTTCTCCTCACATCAGCATAAGATTTCTGACGACTCTAAGATGTTTTCAATCTTTCTCTGATGCGTTGTAACTTCTGCATAGCTTCATGAACAAAGTTTGGCTTGATTATTGTAGCTTGACCAACCTAAACCATCCAATAGGTAACCTGCACCTTCTACCATACAATGTGTCAAACGGGGCCATCTGGATGCTGGGGTGATAACTATTTTTGTATGCAAACTCGATAAGAGGTAAGTGGTCATCCCAACTTCCTTTGAAATCGATCGCGCACGCTCTCAACATATCTTCTAGGGTATGAATAGTCAGCTCAGCTTTCCCATTTGTCTGTGGGTGGAAAGTTGTGCTGAGCTTGACCTGGGTGCCAAGTCCCTTCTGAAAACTCTTGCAAAAATGTGAGCTGAACTAGGTACCCCTGTCAGAGATTATGGATAATGGCACCCCATGAAGCTTGACCACTTCCAGATGTAAAGTCTACCATAGTCCTTAGCTGAATCTGTAGTCTTAACTAGGAGGAAATGTGCTTACTTAGTTATCCGATCTACTACTACCCAAATGGAATCATGTCACCGACGAGTTCGAGGTAGACCCGTAATAAATTTCATATTTACTTCTTCCCACTACCACATGGATATGCTGATATCTTGGTTCATACCTTCCGATCTTTGATGCTCTACTTTGACTTGCTGCAATTCGGGCACTTAGCTACGAATTCGGCGTTGTCTCTCTTCATATCGTTCCACCAGTAAATATCGTGCAAATTGCGGTACATTTTAGTAGCACCAGGGTGGGTGCAGTACCTCATACTGTGTGCTTCAGCCAATATCTGGTGTCTCGAGTCACCAACATCCGGTACACATAATCCTGATAATGGAGCACCCCATCTCCCCTTTAGAGAAAGCCTCAACCTCCTTCCTGAGAACCGCTTCCATGAGTTTAAGTAAAATGGGATCTTCATCCTATTTTGACATAATTTCAACAACTAAAGAGGAATCTGACTTACTTTGCATTACCACTCTACCCTCAGTCGATTCAACCAACTGCACCCCTAACCGAGCTAGTCTGTGAATATCCTTCGTCAACTCCTTTTTTCCGTCCTCAATATGAGCCACGCTACCCATAGATACTCTTCTTAGGGCATTAGCCACTAAATTGGCTTTGCCTGGGTGATATAGCACGCTCATGTCATAATCCTTCAGGAGCTCAACCACCTTCTCTAATGAAGATTAAGGTCCTTCAGACTAAATACATACTGAAGGCTCTTGTGATCGGTGAAAACATTAACATGATCCCCGTATAGGTAATGTATCCATTATTTTTAGTGAAAACACTACCACTGCCAACTCCAAGTTATGAGTTGGATAATTCTTCTCATGAACTTTGAGATGTCTGGAGGTGTAGGCTATCACCTTTCCTCGCTGCATCAGAACGCAACCGAGTCCAACTTTTGAAGCGTCGCAATATACTACAAATCCATCCGATCCTTCCGGTAGAGTCAACAATAGAGTATAGTGAGTCGAGTTTTTAACTCCTGAAAACTCTTCTCACACGCATCTGACCACTGGAATTTCACCTTCTTCTAAGTCAGCCTAGTTAGTGGAGAGGCAATAAAATAAAAGCCTTCTACAAAGAATCGGTAATAACTATCCAACCCCAAGAAACTTCTAATTTCGGTTGGAGAGGTAGGTCTGGGCCAGTCTTTCGCTACTGCTATCTTTTGAGGATCAACCTGAATACCCTCACCCGAGACCATATGACTGAGGAAAGTCACGAAATTTAACCAGAATTCACACTTGCTGAACTTGGCGAATAGATGGCAGTCTCTGAGTGTTTGAAGCACTATCCTCAGGTGATTGGCAAGCTCTTCCTCACTTCAGGAGTATACCAGAATGTCGTCGATAAATACAATGAAGAACATATCCAGATACTGCTTAAAGACTCTGTTCATCAGGTCTATTAAGGCTGCAAGGGCATTTATTAGTCCAAAGAACATAACCACAAACTTGAAGTGTCCATACTGAGTCCTGAAAGCTGTTTTTAGTATGTTACACTCTCTGACTCTTAGCTGATGATACCCCGACTGGAGATCTATTTTGGAGAAATAGCTGGCTCCCAGAAGTTGGTCAAACAGGTCATCAATTCTGGGTAGGGGATACCTATTATTGATTGTGACCTTGTTGAATTAATGGTAATTGATGCACATTTTGAGGGTACCGTCTTTCTTCCATACGAATAACACTAAAGCACCCCAGGGAGAGATGCTGGATCTGACAAAACCCTTATCAAGAAGATCTTTTAGCTACTCCTTCAACTCTTTGAGTTCAGCCGACTCCATTCTATAAGGAGGGATGGAGATGAGCTGAGTATCTGAAATAAGGTTTATGCCGAAGTTAATTTTCCATTCAGGAGGAACTCCGGGAAGATCTTCGGGGAACACATAAGGGAACTCGCTGAACACAGGGACTGACTAGATAGTTAGGGTCTCAGAATCAGAATCCTTGACCCAAACTAGATGATAAATACATCCCTTAGAAATAAGCTTCCTAGCCTTAAGATAGGAAATAAACCTACCCTCTGGTGCTGAACTACTACTCGACCATTCTAGAGCTGGCTCATTAGGGAATTGAAACCTGACGGCCCTAGTTCTGCAGTCGACTGAGGCATAACCGGAGTGTAACTAATCCATGCCAAGGATGAGGTCGAAGTCCACCATTTCTAACTTTACAAGGTCAGCTTCAATGAATTCATTGTAGACTAAGATTGAACAGTTTTTATACACCTGCTGGCTCTAACTGACTTGCCAACTGGGGTGGAGATTGAGAAGGGTTTTGAGAGGACTTTTGGACTGATATCAAACAGAACTGCTACATTGGGAGTCACGAATGATAATGTGTTCCCCGGAACAAGTAGGGCATATATATCTAGATGGAAAAGACGTAACATACTTGTGACCACATTGGGTGAGTTCTCTAGACCCTAACGAGATGATAATGCATAAAAACAGTTTTGGCGTTGACCACCCTCTGTACCTGATGTGTTAGCTTGATGAGCTGGTCGGCTTGCTTAAGCTTCTGAAGTAGTGGATTATGATCTCCCTCATCCTGCTGACGGGCATTGCTTAAGCCGATGTCCATGCTGTCCACAACCAAAACAACCCTCTCAACCCTAAAGACACTCTACTGGGTGGTCATTGCCACACTTGGGGCAAGCTGGATACCTGTTACCGAAACTGTAAATCTGAGTCTGAGAGCTAGATGCTCCACCCCTCCGATCTTAGCAGGATCGAAAGGTATGGGCGCTGGTTGAGCTGGCAATTAGAGCCCTCTATTGTTGTTGCTGCTGTTGTGGACGACTGCTACCGCCAGACCTATGGTGGCCATAATCTCACTGGCCAGTCCTTACTTGCTTATTTTCCTCTCTAAATCCCTATGTTTTTTGGCCTCAATCTGTTGGGCATGGAAATAAGGCTTGAGAGGTCAATATCCTTAATTAACATCTCTGTCCTGCACTCTATTAGGACCAAATTCGACCCCCCATTTACAAACTTTAGCATGCGATCCCTTGGCTCGGCCACCATCTCTGGAGCATATTTGGACAACCTGGTGAATTCGAGAGCATACTCTTCTACGACCCTGTTTCCTTGTATCAGGTTCTTGAACTCCACTACCTTGGCCTCCCTGAACTCCCGAGGGAACAATCTATCCAGGAAGGTTGTAGTGAACTCCTCCCATTCCACCAGTCCTGCTTCTGCTAGCCTCCCCTCCTTCCACTGCTCATACCAAATCTGGACAACCCTTTTTAGCTAGTAGGTAGCCAAGTAGGCACTCTCTGAGGGACTAACACCCATAATTCGGGTGATCTTCTTAATCTCGTCCACAAATCCCTATGGGTCCTCTCCCACCTTAGATCCATGAAAGTAAAGAAGGTTCATCCTGGTGAAATCCCACAATCAGATAGTTGCTGCGAAACCGTTGTTCTTGATTGGAACCACCTACTGGTTCACCTGGTTGGTCACAATTTGGTCGAGAAGTTGAATGGCTGCCCTGAATTCTGCTATAGATACCGAGTCATCCTGAGGGCTTGCCGGGGCTAATGGTGCAGGTCGTTGAGAATTACTGGCCCTCCTTCTATTACCGCATCATGGAGGCATCATTCACTGAAACTAAGCAGGGCACGAGTAAGGAGAATGATTTTGGAACTAAATTTCAACGCACGATAAGGAGTATGAAATAAAGGGAAGTTTCCTAATGACATCTCGTAGCCTCCCTGTCATAAGTGTGGAGTGTTTCAAACCCATGAAGAGGACTCTACTCGATGCTGCTTTAAGACATCCAATGATAGTCATAACCTGGCTCTGATACCAATTTTGTCATGCCCCGAGTGTACATCCTGGACGGAACACGGTACTTGGAGTCACAAGTGACCCCAAGTAAAACCCCTGGTCTATCCTACACTGGCATTCTGAGAAGCATAAAAATGTATACAACGGAAGTTTAAAACAAAACATAGATACTTGAAAATATTAGAATAAAACTACAAGTCGATAAAACCCAATCTGGGTCTAAAATCAAATTTATGTTTGAAAACCACTAAGACTGACGAGCTGCTAGGACAAAGCCCCAACTAACTCCAAATATAAATAAAAGGGAAGGAAAGTATAACTAAAGTAATAAATCTCCATCTTCGAAGGATGAGGACTCACCAACTGGGATAGCTGAGATCTTCTGTGAGCAATCGGCTAACGGGGCTGAGACTGTGATCCTGCAGCTGTATAATAAAATTATATAGCATAAAAGTATGTGTCAGTACTTTGAATGTACTGAGTAAGTGAGAGAAATCATACACAATAGAATAAATAATAAAAGAAATGCTGAACTGAAAGACATTGCAATGACTAACTAAGCTACTGATCTGAAAAACTGAAATACTGAGGTTGTCCAGAAGACCCTGTCTGACGATCAAAGCATGTACTAACTCTGGAATACTTATCTTGACTAAACTGGACTGAGACTTGACTTAATTGACTAGTGGGAGAGTTTATAACCGACATTTAACCATGTGAGTTAGACGTGGAGTCTGACGTATACACCCCACCTGTAGGACCCAATATAACTTTCCAAGGTATAAAGGCATGAACTGTGTGATCATAAAATTCTGGGGCCAATCAAGCCAATAAATACCGTAACCTACACTGGCAACGTACTTTTGGGAACCTAGGTGCACTAGGATCCCGGCCTGCTCAGTGCTAAGTCCTACTCCCACTAGATAGTCCTAGACCGAATACTAGGCTGATAGCTCAAAACTGGGGCCCAATACTAATAAGCTATTTATATCTGTAAGAACCCTGAGAGTCTTATCGGACAAGATCTTTATACTGGGTTCTAGATTGGTCAGAGCTGCTTATCTAGAAGCACCATAACCGTCTAAGAACAAACTGTAATCTGAACTCGGGTCCTAAGGCTAGTTAGAGTTATATATCTGAAGTGTCATGACCTCCTAGTGGACCAATAAAGTAAATTCTTAATCTAATTCTGATAACTGAGAGGTAATACTAACACCTCGGAAAATTATGTAGTCAAACTAATCCGCTGACATTTCTGACAGACACTGAGTATTCTCACATTTTAACTAAAGCTAGGAAACCATGTGTCTAACTGAGAATGTATCATATAAACAATATGGGAATTCACCTCACTAATATAATCAATAAAATTTCAATGTTAAACACTTCCGTAAGATTCTAGTCTTTTCTAATCTTATTGACTAGGGATACATTCAGCGTACAGGGATAAGCATCAAAACCATTTTGCCCCTCTAAATCCCCTAAAAATAACCCAAAAATACTTAGTTTAGGAACTAGGAGGTTACGAAATTAGCAGATCACCCTTAGAAAAATCAAAGGAAATGATTCTCAGGTAGTCCTAAAAACTAACCTAACGAATCATCCCCTCTTGCCACGACTTGTGGCTTAACTCGTGAAGTACACTGCTTCTTAAACCTGCTAGGCTCGTGACGGAAGACATAACAGATTATTACTTGGTGACCACGACTTATGGTCACCATCCGTGATATACACTGCCTCAATACCAAAAAAATTTAAATTTGCTAACCACGACCCTCCCCACGAATTGTGGTGATAGACCACAATTTGTGGGGTCCTCCCGTCAAGTGGACTACCCCTTTCCATCTCTATTCTTACTCACTCCACCCCACGACATACCTAATGAGTCGTGGGGCCTGACCACGACTCGTGGCCTCATCCATGGGGATTCTATTTCCCAAACTTCAACTCATCACCTGGGCCTCACCACGAATCACTTAACAACTCGTGGTCACCCCCCATGGGTCACAAAATGACTCATTCTGTGACCTGATGTAGATTTTCTAGTATTCTCTTATTTAAGTCCCGAGTCTAGTCTTTGAGTTTTCGAGGCATTACAAAATTGGGCTTAACACTTTGGCGAATTGAGAGAAGTGATGCGCCAGCCACTATCGGGGATATATTTTTCTAAGTCCAGAAGCTGAGTTACTTAAGGACAAAAGGGAAATTTGTTACCAAGATTACAAATACATTTCTAGGGCATTTGTTAGTGGGAGACGACGTTATTTTGGGGTAATAACAAGGTACAAGAAGTTTCATTTTCATCTTATGTTTTTCCTCATTACTCATTACTTTTTGTTGGTTTTTCCAATGATGATTTTTATCGATTTACTCTTGAACATGAGTGACTAAACACCTTTAATCTAGGGTTTGGTCACAACTTTGATGGTTGTAGTTTAATTATAACACCCCGGAAGTCCTAGAGATCAGACCGCGGAGTTAGAAGAAGTGCAATAGAAAAAGTCAACAGAAATTTGCTGCAGGACGAGTCAGGGAACGACTCGTTAGGTGACCTCATGAGTCATGGATTGACTCGTGGGGGAGCAGTCAAGGGAGGTGAGCTGGGTCAATGGATACGGACGACCTGATGCATCGTCTTTCCTAGAAATGACTCGTCAAGTCAATCATTAGGAGGGAAAAGCTTTGTGTGAAAGAAATTTCCAGTGCACTTAACGAAAGGGCAAGACAAATCATTGGGTGTGGTGACGAGTTGTGATGTTGGTCATGACCAAAAGGTTTAGAAATTCCAGTAGATCTAACGAGTGGACCTAACGGATTGTTGGGTGGGACAACGACTCGTCAGGTAAGTCGTGGCGTCAGTTTGGGAAAATTTTATGATTTTTCTCAAGGGTAGTTTGGTAAAATCCCATGCTTCCAGATTCAAAGTGATGTCATTTTGGGTATGTTTGGGGACGTTTTTAAGGGTTTTCAAAAGCCTAAACCCTCATTCACTCAATCTCTTCTAAAAAATCCTAGGGAGTTTCACCACGGTGTTCTTCAAGCTTCAAGGAAGACTTCGAACGAGATTTTCGTCTACCAGGTATGCGAGACTTCAACAAGGATACTCTTCCCTCCTTGTTCCCTAAAATATTTTCAATAAGAATCCGATTTTAAATCTATTTTGAGTATCATGATTTGGGGTTTGAGAAATGGGTAATTTCTTCTTTATTCCTTATTCTTAAATGCTAATATTTATTACGATTGTGGAATAAATTGGAATGTTAATTAATGGATTTATATGTTGGGATTGCATGATGGTAGCATGTTCTTCATGAATTATCTTGAGTAATAAATGGGTGTTGCTTATTGTTCACTTGATTTTTGTAGTCACGCACGAATATGATGAAATTGTGAAGATTAGGTTGAGTGTGTATGCATGCATGAAGTATGTCCTTCCTAAATTGATTCTAGTATTGATTGGGAATTGCACATTCCTTCCATGTGTATCGTAGAAACTCATGAACATGATGGAAGAGTGAAAAATACTGCTAAAAAACCCTAATGACTTGATTATGATGTTGATGACCTTTACAGATTGAGTAAAAGTTGTGGGTTAGTATATTATGTGCCATCACCATGTTCTAGATTTAATGGACTGGGCATGACAAGACTTCATCTCCATTTGTTGAACTACGAAGCTTGGGCGGATTCTATATTGTTTTTCCTTACTAAAATTGTTTTCATAAAAATCTCGGAATCTAAAATGCCTGTGGCTAAAGAGTTTACAAAGGAATGATTGTGACAAGTATGTGGAATGTTGTAGACCTAAATTAGCGGAGTCATGCATTTTGATAGAGTATGAGTTGGATTGTATAAACCATATATGATCTCATGTTGCATGTTGAATGAAATGAATTCGGAAATTTGATTACCTTGACAACATGTGCATAATGTAATCCTGTAGAGTGCTCGTTAGCAAGAGATGCTTGAGATAGCTATAAATTAGATTTCATGATAAGGTGAATAATGTTGATAACGCATGAGAATGATATTGAAACTAGTGGGCTTGATGTTATAAGAAAGTATCCCCCACCTTTTGATAAGAATGTTGTATGATGAAAATCAGTAAATGTCCTTTGCCTCTGTTTAGCTGTTTCAATTTAGATTAATGTTAGTCAGTCGGGATTTCTTGTTAGCAAGAGTATTTCCCTAGTCAGTCGGGATTTCTCGTTAGCAAGAGTATTTCCCTATTCAGTCGGGATTTCTTGTTAGTAAGAGTATTTCCCTAGTCAGTTGGGATTTCTCGATAGTAAGAGTATTTCCCTAGTAAGTCGGGATTTCTTGTTAGTAAGAGTATTTCCCTAGTCAGTCCGAATTTCTCGTTGGCAAGAGAACATACCTAGCCATTCAGGACTAATATCTATAGCTAGTCAGTGACTTTTTACATCAAAGTTTTATCTCCCTTCGACAGTCAGGGATTTTTTCTAGTGAGAATGTTTCCCTTGGATAGTCGGGGACCCTTTTGATATCCGTCATGACTTTGCATCCCTGTTTCATTAAGATAAATATTTTTGTGCTCCAGTTGAACTTGTAACAATGCATGTCCTTTATCATGTGATTATGTTTATATGAATATGTAGATACCATACTGATTGTTGTATCTTTTTTTGGTTACATTACTAACCTTGTGATTTATGGTACTCCCTATTTATATATTGATGCTTATGAGCTGTTTGTTTACATTCCTGCATACTCAACACATTCAAAGTACTGACCGTATGCCTCTTATGCTGTATCATTTTATGATATAGATCTAGGTCTCCAGGTTCATCCGCGTGACTAGATACGCTTCTCTCTCTTCAAGCTGCTAGCTGTCAGTTCTCATCTTCCGAGAACGTGGTTAATATTGTATGTTTATCTTGTTATTAGTTTTCAGAATTTTGGAGTTATCTAGGGGCTTTTCCTAGCAACTCATCAGTTTATTAGAAGGATTTTAGAATTTTTAGATAGAATCAGCGTGGTATGTAAATGTTATTAAGTTGTCAGTTTGATTTATATTAGTTTCTCGTTAGTTCTTCCACTTTTTCATGATGTTTGATGTTTCTTATGTTAATTGTATGTGATGATTATGCAATGGGTCGACTTGGAGTCTCTTGGGGTTCCTTTTCCCGTGTCTACAATCCGGGTGTACTCTTGGGTTATGAAAAACTTGGTATTAGAGCAATAGGTTTAGAATGTCTTAGGGTTTCTGAAAGCCACGTTACGTAGAGTCTTCTTCATGGGTATGAAGCACGCCACACTTATGACGAAGAGGCTACCAGACGTTTTAGGAATGTTCCCATTTCTTCATGATTCTTATCGTGCATAGAGTACGAAACTCTAAATGTTTTCTCCCCTAACTCGTGCTATATCTGCTTACATATAATGTCGCCCTGATGAGCGAATGGAAGAGGATGTGGTAACGGCCGCCAGCAGCTACCACCACCCCAGACAAATCAAATTAAGGATCGTGTAGCTCATGCCGAGTTCCGAGCAACCATCCACATGTTGGCACAGGCCCTGACTACCCAGGTTAATCAGCAGGCGGTAGCTCGTGCACCACAACATGGAAATGAAGCGGTGGTAAGGATAAGAGATTTCCTTTGGATGAATCCACCCGAATTCTTGGGGTCAAATGTGTATGAAGACCCATATGAGTTCTTGGAGGAGATACAGAAGATTACTCGCATTATGGGAGTGATGGGGAAAGAGAGCGCGAACATAGCTTCTTACCAGTTTAAGGGAGTTTCTTACATCTGGTATTGTTAGTGGAGAGATAGTCGGGGACTCGAAGCGGGTCCCATAGGTTGGGATGAATTTGCGGCCGCATTCTTAGACACGTTTTTCCCTCGGGAGTTGAGGGAGGCAAAGGCGGAAAATTTCATTAACTTGAAAAAAATGACATGGTTTTTCAAGAGTATGCGTTGGAGTTCACTCAGTAGTCAAAGTATGCGCCGAAAATGGTAGCCGGCCAGCGGGGCAGAGTGAGAAGGTTCGTGAATGGAGTGTCAGACTACTTGGTCAAACAATGCAGGACTGACATGTTGCACCGGAAAATAGACTTCCCACATTTGGTAATATTTTCTCAACAAGTGGAAGCAACACAGATGAAAGAAAAAGAGAGAGAGGCCAAGAAGGCCAGGACTAGAGACTTAGAGTCCTCCCATAAAAGGTCGGGTACCGGATATCACTCACACCACCGTCAGAGATCAGCAGCCCCAGCACCTTCGATACCCAGTACTCCGTATAAGCCCTGAGTAAGGGAAATCACGTACCCATTGTGTATGAGTTGTGGAAAGCACCACGTGGGAGTTTGCATGGCTGATACAAATGTATGTTTTTGGTGCGGTGAGGTGGGCCATATGCACCGAGATTGCACGAAAGCTAAGAAGTATGAGAGAAGATCCTCGACTACCTCTTTAGTAGACCCTATAGCCCGCTCGTTTCAGTAGGATACATCCTCCAACCCAAAAGGTGGACATCGTCAAAACCGCTCTTATGTGATAGAAGCCCATCAGGATAAGGGAAAAACGCCAGTAGTGGCCACATGTATGTTATGAATCTCGTACTATTATTTATGTGATTCCAAACTCTATGATGAGTAAGAAGTTAAGTTGTGATTGTGGGAAAAGATTGTTGGGGTGTGATGTAAATAGTTGTAGTATAAGGCTTGTGGTGAAGGTTAGAAGTGAAAGAGGAGTTAAGAGTTAGTACCTTAGACTGACTTGAAGAAGGCTTCGGGAGCTTTATAATGACTGCTCTAAGTTAAGGGGGAGAGAGTGAGTATGTGAAGCAAGTTAGACCTTGAGGATGCTCATAAAGGGATCTCAGCCTTAGTAGTTGCAGCATGTCGACCTCTACTAAGTTCAAATAATCTTCCTTGTACCTTGGTTAGAGTTAAGTTATGTCTATTTCTATGTGAAGTTTCCTGAGGTTTAGAGATAACCGTTTCAGTCAGTAAAGCCAGTTTTTCCCTATGATGTCCTTATTTCTTAATTTCATGTTATGAATCAGTTATGTGTGTTAACCCATGTTTTCTTATGTGTTCAGATTTAGCTCAGCCTTTGCAAGTGTTGTTAACTCAGTAACTTCAGATTATCTCAAGTATGTGCTCATTTCTAGATGTCGGGGATGACTCGTGCTTATGAAATCCTTTCTCTTAGTTAGATCAGATGTTATGAATCCTTACTTAGTATCGAGGGCGATTTGAGAACGAAGGTTTAGTTCGTATCAGTTCTGTGCCAGAAAACAAGGGGGAAGAATTTTCTTTTGGTGTTTTGTTTAGTTCCCTGTTGGTTTCATGTTCTTCGGTCTTCTTTGAGTCATGGTGTACATGTTAGATATGAGTTTTCAGGTTTGGTGTGTAAGGTTGGCACGGAGTCAGATGCTCCGTTGATGTTTAGCTATCATTGATTGATATCTGGATATCGGTTTCGTCTCTATATTTTCTGTGTGTTCAGCCAACATTCGAGGATGAATGTTTTCAAGGGGGAGATATTGTGACACCCCAGAAGTCCTAAAGATTAGACCCCGGAGTTAGAAGAAGTGCAGCAGAAAAAGTTAGCATAAATTTACTGTAGGACGAGTCAGGGAACAACTCGTTAGGTTACCTCACGAGTCGTGGATTGACTCGTGGGGGAGCAGTACAGGTAGGTGAGCCGGGCCAGTGGATACGGATGACCTGATGAGTCGTCTTTCCTGGTAACGACTCGTCAAGTCAGTCGTTAGGAAGGAGAAGCTTTGGTGCTAAGGAAATTTTCGATGCACCTAACGAAAGGGAAGGACAAATCTTTAGGTGTGGTGATGAGTCATGATGTTGGTCGTGACCTGAAGGTTGAGAAATTATAGACCCTACGAGTTGACCTAACGGGTTGTTGGGTGGGACAATGACTCGTCAGGTGAGTCGTGGCGTCAGTTCGGGAAAATTTTCAAATTTTTCTCAAGGGTAGTTTGGTAAAATCCCACGCTCAAAGATTTAAATTGATGTCATTTTGGATATGTTTGGGGACGTTTTTAAGGGTTGTCCTAAGCCTAAACCCTGATTCTCTCAATCACTTTCTTTCTCCTCTCTTCTAAAAAATCCTAGGGAGTTTCACCAAGGTGTTCTTCAAGCTTCAAGGAAGACTTCGAACGGGATTTTGGTCTACCAGGTATACGGGACTTCAACAAGGATACTCTTTCCTCCTTGTTCCCCAAAATTTTTTCAATAAGAATCCGATTTTAAATCTATTTTTAGTATCATGATTTGGGGTTTGATATGGAATAAATTGGAATGTTAACTAATGGGTTGCTTTGGAATATGGATTATATGTTAGGATTGCATGATGCTAGCATGTTCTTCATGAATTGGCTTGAGTAATAAATGGGTTTTTCTTATTGTTCACTTGATTTTCATAGTTATGCATGAATATGATGAAATCGTGAGGATTAGGTTGAGTATGTATGCATCAAGTATGTCCTTCCTAAATCTATTCTACTATTGATTGGGAATTGCACATTCCTTTCATAATTATCGTAGAAACTCATGAACATGATGGAAGAGTGAAAACAATTGCTAAACTAACCTTAATTCCTTGAATATGATGTTAATGACCATGTCGGATTGAGTAAGTGTTGTGGGTTGAGTAATTGAAGTATATTATGTGTCATCACCACGTTCTAGACTTAATTGACTGGGCATGACAAGACTTCATCTCCATTTGTTGAACTACGAAGCTTGGGCGGATGCTATATTATTTTTCCTTACTAAAATTATTTTCATAAAAATCTCGGAATCTAAAACGCCCATGGCTAAAGAGTTTACAATGGAGTGATTGTGACAAGTGTGTGGAATGTTGTATACCTAAATTAGCGGAGTCATGCATTTTGATAGAGTATGATTTGGATTCTATAAACTATATATGATCTCATGTTGCATGTTGAATGAAATGAATTTAGAATCTGATTACCTTGACAGCATGTGTATAATGTAATCCTGTAGAGTGCTCGTTAGCAAGAGATGCTTGAGATAGCTATAAATTGCATTTCATGATGAGGTGAATAGTGTTGATAATGCATGAGAATAATATTGAAACTGTTGGGCTTGATTTTATTAGAAAGTAGCCGCCACCCTGTTGATAAGAATGTTGTATGATGAAAATCAGTAAATGTCCTTTGCCTCTGTTTAGCTGTTACAATTTAGATTAATGTTAGTCAGTCAGGATTTTACGTTAGTAAGAGTATTTCCCTAGTCAGTCGGGATTTCTCGTTAGTAAGAGTATTTCCCTAGTCAGTCGGGATTTCTCGTTAGTAAGTGTATTTCCCTAGTCAGTCGGGATTTCTCATTAGTAAGATTATTTCCCTAGTCAGTCGGGATTTATCGTTAGCAAGAGTATTTCCCTAGTCGGTCAGGATTTCCTATTAGCAAGAGTACTTCCCTAGCTAGTCGGGACTAATATCCCTAGCTAGTCAGTGACTTCTTACATCAAAGCTTTCTCTCCCTTCGACAGTCAGGAATTTTCTCTAGTGAGAATGTTTCCCTTGGATACTCGGGGACCCTTTTGATATCAATCATGACTTTGCATCCCTGTTTCATTAAGATCAATACTTTTGTGCTACAGTTGAACTTGTAACAATGCATGTCCTTATCATGTGATTATGTTTATATGAATATGTGGATATCATAAAGATTGTTGTATTTCTTTTCGATTACGTTACAAACACGGTGATTTACGGTACTCCCTATATGTACATTGATGCTTATGAGTTGCTTGTTTACATTCCTGCATACTCAGTACATTCCAAGTACTGACCGCACGCCTCTTGTGCTATATCGTTTTATGATATAGATCTAGGTCTGCAGGTTCAGCCGCGTGACTAGATACGCTTCTCTCTCTTCCCGCTGCTCGCTGTGAGTTCTCATCTTCTAAGGACGTGGTTTATATTCTCATTTTATCTTCTTATCAGTTTTCAGACTTTTGGAGTTAGCTAGGGGCTTGTCCTTGAACCTCATTAGTTTATTAGAAGGCTTTTAGACTTGTTAGATAGAATCAACATTGTATGTAAATGTTATTAAGTTGTTGTTTTGATTTTTATCAGTTTCTGGTCAGTTCTTCCGCTTGTTCATGATGTTTGATGTTTCTTATATTAAGTGTAAGCGATGATTATGCCATGGGTCGACTTGGAGCCTCTCGAGGTTCCTTGTCCCATGTCTACGATCCGGGTGTACTCTCGGGTCGCGACATTAATGTTCATTTATGCTAGACAGTTAAATTATCTTCTTGATATTATTTATTGGTGAAGGGCGTATTTATGCACTTCATATATGTATTTTTCCCATACTTTACTATGTTTTGAGAATAAATTACATGGGTTTTCATGTGATTATGTTATATATTTTTAAAAATATCTAATGCAAACGATGAGATGTTTTCAGCGCTAAAAGTGATGGATTTTGGTGTATTTGGGACGTTTGGATTGATGTTGAAGAAGAAGGAATGCACTAAGCAAGAACTAAAGAAGAAAATTAAATAGTGCAATGCCACGCCCGCGCGACCAGCAGCGCGAGGCGCTAGGCCATTGGAGCTACAAGCCGCGCGAGGAAGCAATAAAACATGAGCTATAGGTCGTGCGTCGCGTAGCAAGGCTGGCACAAGGCCAGGCACGCAACAGCCATTCTTCCGCGCGATAAGGCACACACAACAGCCCTTCTTCCGCGTGATAAGGCACGCACAATAGCCCTTCTCCAGCGTGTTGGCAGGCACGCAACAACACTGGACGCGACAAAGGCTTCAAACGTCCAAAAATGGGTCTCCCACTTTAATTAGGAATAGGAACTTTAAATCCCAAGTAAAATTCATTAAGGAACAAGCAAAGCATAAATCCACTACTTTAAATACACTTTTATTTTCATGTAATAGCCAAGCTTTAGAGGAAGTGTTCAATTAGAGAAGTCTTCAAGTAGGAAATTCTTATAAATTTTTTTTAAGTCTTGGAGTTTTTTTATAAATTTGAGAAGAGATATTTTGAGATGATTGTAAAGGTTTTCTTCCGAATTTTGCATTTATCAAGTGAAGGTTCTTCCTATCATTGTTGTAAGTATTAATTTTTGCTTTTATTTATGAATTCTATTAATTTACTTATAAACATGATAGGCCAAAACTACCATAACTAGGGTTGTGGGAACCATGGTTAATTAACAAACTAGGGTTTACACGAAGTGATTCTAAACCAATTCTAAACGTTTGTACTTTATTCTCTTCATCTTTAACGATTCTTAACGATGCGCAATGTTAGGAAGTGCCTGAATTCTTTACTTGCTTTGGTCAAAGAGGTAGAGATTAGGAAAAGAGAATTACAACAAATCCTTGATCTTGATGATCATTGTATTAACTTGAGTTGTGGTCACATGATAGTTATATTTGTAACAAATTGATAACGGTTAAATTGCAATCTCTCATGAGACTTGGTCTAGTAATTGAGTATAGTCATTCAATAGGGACTGTTCGGTCTTTTGAATGAACCTAAGTTATCAGTTCTATAAGTAAAGTATTCGGATAGGTCACTAATGTAAAACCCAAAGTAGTTAAGGATCCATGGGAACAATTACCCTAGATAATTGCTTTAATTTAGAAAAAACCATCAATTTCACAAATTGGTACTTGTTAATTTTACAAACCCCCCTCTTAGGAAATAATTTATTAAAAAGCTTAAGCACTAGCGTTCTTTTGTATCCTTCCATATTCCCTATGGGATCGACCCCAACCTCTAGTTGGGTTCTTTATTGACAACGTCTGCTTCTCACTTCAGTAAGAGGTGTGGTTTGAGTGTTATCATTTATGCTTACTTGATATAATGTTTATTCATTAGTTTGATCGCCTTTTGAATATTTTCTATTGGCTCATTTTGGAAGAGGAACGAATAAGGGGTAAAAGAAGCATAGAGTATGTTTTGATTAATTATCAAGAATTTATGGAATTGATTTCATTATTGTGGATAGGGATATACCTTGTAACCCAACTTAGTTGAATCAACTATCTTCAACAGTTGTCTCACAGTTCTCCTACAACCATAGGGATATAGATGTTAGGGTTAGTGACATAGTTCATGACTATTTGGTAGAATAAGTTGAGAATGAGTTCGTAGCTTTAAACTAACAGTATTTGGAAGATTTCATTTCATGTATTTGAACCCTAAAACTCATCCTGAATGTGATAGTGTGAAGACTAGGATCTTAAGCATCATTTAAATGTCAACTCTCTTGCAATCAAATTTCTTTTGTTAGATTTGAGTTATATACCATGTTTTAGCAGGAAGTACACTCAAAACTCTTGAAAAACTATAATTATTATTATATTGAATAGTGAAATAAGGATTCAAACTAAATAATTAATACACTTGCATGTGCTCTTGCCGATATCAATAAGTCACAACAACCGAAATGCTCACTATATATTTTTAATCTTCATTAAAATCACCAAGCATAAGAGAATGCAAAATATAAACCACAGAAATCTGCAATTATAACTTGAAGCAATGACGATTTTCCCTTAAGAATGATGTAACCCAATCAATCGTAGGGAAAAATCATACATCACAATCAAGTGGGTTACTCAAATTTCACCCCCAACAATATTCCATGGAATAATGCAACACACTAACTTACAAAATCAAATGAAGGAAAAATTCCCCATAAATGTTCAATTGAAAACCAACCCAAAATATAAAACAAAATTCAATTTCAAGACAAACATATGGAGCACAGATGGGGGAATAGGTAAATTACAACAATCATGCTTGACCTACAATTCTCCTAAATCATATAGAAAGGAAAATGTAAGGAAATGAGCATACCATAGTGAGTTAGTGAAAATTGAAGCTTTGCAAAGTGGCAATATTGGTCGCCGACTACGGCTCCGCCCAGTAATCTAGTAGTGGGGTAGTGATAGAAAATATGAGAGTTTGGCATGGTGGAATTTTGGGAGTCATATGGTTGGTAGTAGAGAAGGTCGTGAGAGTGGATGTGATGGAAGTGGCTGAAAAAATTGGGCTTTTGCAAGTCCAAAATGTTGGTCCATGATTGAACCAACGCTAGATTATTTTCCACCGACTTGTTAATAGAGTCAAGGAATCGGTAGAGTAAGAGAACTCCATCTGGAAACACATTATTAGGACACATAACTATTTTCCTTTTGAATTGCAACCATACCTCATGCAATGGTTCTCCCGAAAGTTTCCAGAATTTTTTAATCTCATCATGTAATTGTAACATCTATGAGGGTGGAAAGAACAGATGTAGTAATTCCTTAGTAAAATTATTCCATGATTTCATAGGCCCTTGAGGTATCTCCTTCGACCATGTTGTAGCATCACCTGTGAGAGAGAATGGGAACAACCTTAGCCGAATTGATTCTTTGCTGGTGTTTGTTATATTGAATGGCTTGGAAATTTCAACAAAATTCCTTATATGTTAGTTGGCATCCTGTCTAGTAAAGTTACCAAGTTATCCTTTCATCTAGATGAGATGTGGCATGGAGCTAGTAACATAGGTAGGCGAATAGTACTGGCCATATCATGAGCCACCGACTCATCGTCAACAAGTAATACCCCTAAAGTGCCTAGGGTTAGACCCGAGATTTAAAATTTGAAGTTGGCTAAAATTGGGGAAAATTTTCACAGGACGGATGACCCAATGGATTGTTGGTCCAACAAATGACCCGTTGGAGGCAATCTTGGGAAGTCTTAGTCTGGTGTCAGTGGGTAATAATGGGTGAAGTAATGACCCATTTCTTAATACAAAGAATTAATACTATGAGTCGTGGTGAGAACTGAGCTTTAGCATGAAGGGAAGTAACGATTCATCCCATGACCCATCATGAGAATTAACGGGTCGTCGTCACCAGTCGTGGAATGGGGATAGCTATATTTTCCAGTAGACCTAACGGAAGGCAACCACGACTCATTGGAGGATGCAACGAGTCGTGGTAAGGCTCGTTGGAATGATTAGTACAGGACCTGAAGGAGGAAACAATGGATGATGTAATGACCCATTGTATGAAAGGACGAATCGTCCTGTCGAGTCGTGAGGTCGAATCTGAGATCAAGAATTTTGGCATTGTAGACGACAGATGGATACCACGAGTCATGATATCCTCCAACGACCTGTTAGTCCTTCCGTTAGTTTGCTAGTACAGATTTTTTAAGATTTTTCATTAAGGGCATTTTTGTCATTCCTACACTCTAAGGTCCTAAACTATGTTGTTTTAAGTTATTTTCTGAGTGTATTAAGATAGGTTAAGCCCTTCTATCCTATTCATTCTCATGCATGCAAATTTAAAGGATTGAAGAGGTGATCAAGCTTGTCTTCAAGGTTTTCATCATTGATTTCCATTGAGCTTTCAAGGAGTGGTGAGAATTGATTTTTCCAAGGTATGTAGGGTTATGAATGGGTGAATCCTTTCACACCCAAGTCCAATCTCTTTCAATTCATGAAATTCCTATAAAAAATCTATGGCGTTTTTACCCAATGCATGAAAATTCGATTTCTCTACTTGGTCTTGATCTAATTGAGTTACTATTGCTTAATTATGAATTATGGGAAATTTTTATGCTTTTTTCCATTAAATATCATGTTTCAAGTTTTGTAAATCAAATTGCCAATTCATGAAAAGTTCATGAAAGTCAAAGTTTATGATGAATGATCAAGTATTATGAATTATTGATGATAAAAATCATGTTTCCAAGTTACCCATGTTTATAAGCACGTTTTCGAATGAATTGAATATTGTCAAGTATGATAAAGTATCAGACAGTGCCCACATGTTCAAGAATGATTTACGATTTATGAAATGGGTCTCATGATTTTTTGATTGATGATGTTGGCCAACTAAAGGGACTTTGATTCTTGGATAATCATGTTTAAATGGGGATCAATGAATTATAAATTTCTATTTATCCATGAATCTTAATTAATGATGTTATTGATTTACATATGAGCCTAATGTGCATGTTTTTGGGAGTCGTGTCTAGCACCGAGCAGCTCGACGTTGAAAGGACTGCGCCAGTGTCTCATAACCATGTTCCACCGTGGGTATATATTGATATATTACAATGTTAATGATCCCTTCTTTCGTGATATCACATAATGCATGTTCCTTGCCTGGCAAGGCAGGGGCGACTCTGCCCACTTGAGTGAGATAGTTGGGGCATCATGTAAGGCTTTACCATGATGGTGTTGGTTATGATGATTCCTCCCATTGTTCTTCTTGTTTTATGCATTGTTATTTTTATGTTATGTTTATGTTATGTTATCATTTATGAGCTTATGAGCATTTTTAATGTATATTTTACATACCTTGCATACTCGGTACATTCCACATACTCTATGATGTATCATTTAATGATGCAGGCTCTGATTTTCAGATCCATTATCGTTATTAGCTTTTCACGGAGTTTAACATTCATCTTGTTGGTGAGTCCTCATTCTTTGAGTACCATTTGATTTAGACATTGATGTTTCATTTAGCTTCAGTTGGCCAGGTTAGTTGGGGATGTTGTCCCATCAACCTATCTATTTCGTTAGAAGCTTTCAGACTATATGTAGTACTGCGTTTTTATGTATTTAGTCCGCACCGCTTATCATGTTATGCTATGTTATGTTCATGCTTACGATACGATGATATGTTAAGTATTCCATTTTAATTATATGAAGCTATATGAATGTTCATGCCATGGGTCGACTTGGAGTGTCTCGGGGCTCCTTTTCATGTGTTATGATCCGGATCTGTGTTCGGGTTGTGACAAACTTGGTATCAGAGTAATAGGTTTGAAATGTCCTAAGGTGTTCGAAAGCCGCGTTAAGTAGAGTCTTTTTCATGGGTGTGAAGCGCGCCACACTTATGACGAAGAGGCTACTAGATGTTTAGGAAATATTCCATTCTTTCATGATTTATGCCATGCGATGAAGTGTCTCCCAATCCTTATAACTCATGCTAATCGCGTGTGTAGAAAAATGTCTTCTCAGGAAAACAATGGGAGTCAGCTAGCCCCACCAACTCCAATGGATTCCATGAAAGTTATGGATGCTCGGAACTTCCCTCAGTGTGTTGATGCGGGCCTTAATCACCTTTCCTAACCAATATTCTATAATACTAGTGAACCCGCGACAGCTACTAGGGTTCAAGAAATTATGAAGAAGAGCCTGCCCGCAGTTGGTGACTCGAATATGTTTGGGGAGTGTAAGGGGAAAGGGAGGGGGAACAAGAGGCCCAGGGCCGGAAACCTTGAGAGATCCTAGTAAGGGTCGAATTGTGGGAGTCACTCTCAAACCCGTCAGAAGTCTCTAGCCCAAGCACGGCGATACAAGCCCTTGGTGAGGGAGATTACTTACCCAATATTCGGGCTCTACGGGAAGCACCACCGAGGAAAGTGGTTGGCAGGTTCAGATGTTTGCTTCTATTGAGGCCAACTCATCATAAACATAGGGATTGCACTTCAGCCAAGCGAGAAGGTCAAATAGGCTGTGCTTCGAATCCCCCTCCATCAACTCCAGCAAATTGCCCATCCCAATGACAGAGGTTATCAAGAGCAAATGGTGGTCAGCTTCATATGTAGTCCCAGGTATGTTATAAGTGTCCCCTCGCACCTATAATGATTGTTAGTTCTGAAAACTACTTTAAGGGGTACAAATCCATTTGAGAAATTTAACATGAGATTTATTTCATGGAAGGTAAGGAAATGGCAAGTGAAGGGCCCCGTCAAGTCTTGAGTTTTCTAGTAAGGGAGTTATATAGATAGTACCTGGGGTTAGTCCATTCTTTCTCCTTTAGATGTTCCCTTACGTATTGCTCGATGCTACGCTCGACTCATGCTTACATTCAGGACCCTAAGATGATAGGAAACCCTGTCCAACAGCGATCCCAATATTTCCCATTCAGCTTCATGTCATGACCCTCGTTATGCATGTCAACTCATGCTTCTTAGCACGCTCAGCTCTATGAACTGTGTCCCCAAGATTTACCCTATCGGCTCATAATATCATGCTATATCAAGTATATGCAAAGCTTAGATTTCTTAAATGATTTGTGCTCATGATTCCCTTACTCTAAACCCTATGGATGTTCCCCATGATGGAAATGATGTTTAAGATGTGTACTTTCAAGATAACTCCCTAACCCCGTCAAAGATGCTGGATATAGTTTAGGAAGTCTAGTTATTAGCCAAGCCCGAGAGTGTAACAACCCACACGGTCATTTTTTGATTATCGATCTTTTTCTCTAGGTTGAACCTTTTCGTATCATTATTCTATTATTCATGATTTTCGGAGGTGGATGGCATCATTTCTGAGATAACTTAATGCAAACTGGGTGAGACATTCGATTTTGAAGGGTTTCAAGTTTGAGGGGTTGACCAAAGTCAACAATCCAGGCTATCAAGCTTGAATTTGAATTCCGAGAGCTTTGTTGGTTGCAGATGGTGATCTATGATTTTGTTGGGTAGTTTGCATGGCTTACAAGGTGATTCAGGAATGATTTGAACCTTGGATTTAATTTATGAGCTTTGAGGAAGCTAGGTGTGAACATGGTTAACTTGGAGTCAAATAACCTTTTATGGGTAGCTTGATGGTTCCAACCAGTCCAGAGTGGGCTTTAGGATTGGATTGCATATTTGGGTTGTGACTGGAGGATTTTGGATGAATTTTGAGTGGATTCGAGCATATTGTGTATTTGGCATGATCCGAACCATAAGGACGAAAACTCGGGGGTTTAGCTCTTCAGAATTGTTGACAGGAATTGTAGGAGTTCGTTTGATTGACTTGACCGGTAGCGGTGTTGTAGTTCGAAACGGATCAGAATCGTCCTTGGTGGTGGATGTAGAAGCTAGAAAAGACAAGGATTCTAGCCTAGTGAAGTTGGATGAAGTGGTTCGGGAATAGAAGGTAGAGGTCATCTCCAAAGGAGGAGATGGTATACTTCGATTTCAGGGTAGTTGGTGTATTCTAGGTGTTAATTATTTGAGTGGTAGTTTGTATTGTGCCTTCGAAGCCCAAAAATCAAACCCGAGAGTTGAAAAAAAGAAATATTAAAAATTGGCTCTAGGCACAGGACGAGTCATGAGATGACCCGTTGGAGCAGCCCACGAGTTGTGATGTGGCTGGTGGGGAGGCCAGTGAGGAGTTTGGGAAATTTGGAGAAATAAGACCCCACGGGCATGACCACGACTATTTGTCTGACCCCATGAATTGTTAGGTAATTTTTGGGGTTAGTGAGAAGGAAAAGAGAAGAGGAGAGGCAGTGTACTCGACGGAAGAACCCCAGGAGTAATGCTAAGTCCCCACGATTTGTGGGGAGGGTCGTGGTCAGCTAATGAGTAAATAACTGGCATGAAGGCAGTGTACATAATGGGTGGTGACCATGAGTCGTGGTCACCGGAAATGAGTCGTGAGGTTGCCCGTGACGAGTCCAGATAATCAGATGAACAGTGTACTTGACGAACGACTCAATGAGTTATGGCCCAGGGTAATTAGTTGTTAGGTTCCTCGTCGGGACCACCTGGCAGTTATTTTCTATGAATTTAGTAAGGACTTTCCCATAATTCCTAACTCCTACACTACGTCGTCTTGAGTTATGAATAGTGTATTTGAAGGGGTTAAGTTCATT
Source organism: Datura stramonium (assembly GCA_018107945.1). Classification (NCBI taxonomy): domain Eukaryota; kingdom Viridiplantae; phylum Streptophyta; class Magnoliopsida; order Solanales; family Solanaceae; genus Datura; species Datura stramonium. Next base: position 170,069 of record JACEIK010003185.1, read on the forward strand.
TTAGGCCTTATTTCTTCATGCATGCAAGGTAGAAGACTAGAGAGGGTGATCAAGCCTAGCATTCATCAATTTCTCTTCAAAATCCCTTTGGTCATATAAAGAAGTGTAAGAATCAGTTACCAACAGGTATGTAGGGTTATGAATGGGTGATTTCATTCACACCCATGCTCAATCCCTCTCTAAATCGTGAGAATTCTATTTCTAATCTATGGGGTTTCAACCCAAATGCATGAATATCCTATTTCTATACATGGGTATGATTTAATTATGATTCTACTACTGAATTATGAAGCAGGAGAAATTTGATAATGTTTTAAATTAAGAATCACGTTTCTAGTTTTATGAATTTAAAGCCCATCGATGAGATGTTCATGAAAGATGAGATTTGAGATGAATGAATGATGATGATAAGATATTACGATGAAAAGAATGTTTTAAAGCTACCCATGATTATAATGAGGTTCTCGATATGAATTGAGTATTATCAAGTGTGATAAAGCTTTGGGCAATTGCCCACATGTTCGAAGTGTGATCTACATTCTCGAAATAAGCTTACCACATGGTTTTGGAGCGAAGACTCCCAATTATACTTTCATCTTGTGGTATATTTGAGCTAAAACTTCCCATATGCATGATTTCATATTAGAGATGTATTGATTATTGAGCTTCTTCAATAGACGATGTTGAGCTTCGTTATAAAATGATATAGAGCACATGCATGTTTTTGGGAGTAGGTTCCAGCACCGAGTAGGCTATGGGCCGATTACCCTATG
>JACEIK010003186.1:36093-47189 GCA_018107945.1 Datura stramonium
CTGAGTACTGCTTCTTTAAGTTTAAGTAGAACTGGATCTTCATCTTGTCTGGACTTAACTTCAACTACCAAGGATGAATCTGACCCACTTTGCATTACCATGCCAACTTCAGCTGAATCTACCAATTGTACCCCTAACGGGGCTAGCTTGTGAACTTCTTTCGCTAGCTCTCTCTTGCGTTTCCTCAATGTGAGCTACACTTCCCATAGACCTCCTGCTTAGGGCGTCAGCCACCACATTGGCCTTGACTGGGTGATACAACACACTCATGTCATAATCATTTAGCAGTTCCAACCACCATCTCTGACGCAGGTTTAGGTCCTTCTGGCTAAACACATACTGAAGGCTCTTGTAGTCTGTGAACACATCCACGTGAGCCCCGTACAAGTAGTGTATCCATATTCTCAACGCGAATACCACTGTTGTCAACTCCAAGTCATGAGTTGGATAATTCTTCTCTTGAACTTTGAGCTGTCTGGAGGCGTAGGCTATCACCTTGCCCCGCTGCATCAGCATGCAACCGGGTCTAACTCTGGAGGCGTCGCAATATACAACAAACCCATATGTTCCTTCTGGCAGGGTCAAAATTGGAGCAGTAGTGAGTCAAGTCTTTAACTCCTGAAAACTCTTCTCACACTCATCTGACCACTAAAATTTCACCTTTTTCTGGATTAACTTGGTTAGAGAGGATGCTATAGAAGAGAAACCTTCCACAAATCGTCGATAATAACCCATTAAGCATAGGAAACTCCAGATTTTAGTAGGAGAGGTAGGTCTGGACCAATATTTTGCTGCTTCTATTTTATGAGAGTCTACTCGTATTCCCTCATCCGATACCACATGACCCAAGAATGTCACAAATTTCAACCAGAATTCACACTTGCTGAACTTGGTGAATAACTGGCGATCTCTGAGGGTGTGTAATGCTATCCTTAGGTGATTGGTATGCTCTTCCTCATTTCTAGAGTACACCAGAATGTCGTCGATAAATATAATGATGAACATATCCAAGTACTGCTTGAAAACCCTATTCATCAAATCCATGAAGGCTGCTGGGGCATTCGTTAACCCAAAGGACATCATCACAAACTCATGGTGACCATACCGAGTTCTGAATGCTATTTTCAGTATATCACACTCTCTGACACTTAACTGATGGTATCCTAACCTGAGATCGATCTTGGAGAAACAATAGGCTCCCTAAAGTTGGTCAAACAGGTCATCCATTCTAGGTAGGGGGTATCTGTTCTTTACTATGACCTTGTTCAGCTGACGATAATCTATGCACTTTCTGAGGGTACCGTCTTTCTTACGCATGAATAGCACTGGAGCACCTCGGGAAGAGATGTTTGGTCTGATAAAAACCCTTGTCAAGAAGATCTTTTAGCTGCTCTTTCAACTCCTTAAGCTCAACTGGAGCCATTCTGTAAGTAGGGATGGATATAGGCTGAGTATTCGGGAGAATATCTATTCCGAAGTCTATTTCCCGTTCAGGGGGAACTCCGGGAAGATCCTCAAGAAAAACATCTGGGAACTCACTGACTACTGGAACTAACTGGATGGTTGGGATCTCATAGTTGGAATCCTTGACCCGAACCAGACGATATATACATCCTTTGGAAATGAGTTTCTGGGCCTTAAGGTAGAAAATAAACCTACCCTTAGGCGTTGAACTGCTACCCGACCATTCTAAAACTGGCTCATTAGGAAACTGGAATTTGACAACTCTAGTGCTGCAATCAACTAAGGCATAGCAGGAGTGTAACAAATCCATGCCGAGAATAAGGTCGAAGTCGACCATGTCAAGCTCTACGATATCAGCTGGAATTACTTTATTCAGGACTGTGACTGGGAAATTTCTATACACCCGGCTGGCTCTAACTAACTCACCAACTGGGGTAGAGACTGAGAATGGTTCTGAGAGGACCTTTGGACTTATACTGAACTGAACTTCTATATATGGAGTCACAAATGAAAGAGTAGCTCCTATATTTAAGAGGGCATATACGTCTAAATGGAATAGACGTAACATACCAGTAACTACGTCAAGTGAGCTTTCCTGATCCTGACGAGAAGATAGAGCATAGAAACAATTTTGGCACAGACCGCCACCTATACCTGATGTGTTAGCCTACAGGGCTGGTCGACTTGCTGGAGCTGATGATGTGGTAGATTGTGATCTCCCTCGCCTGACCGACAGGCACTCCCTAAGCCTGTGTCCAAGCTGTCCACACCCAAAGCAGCCCTCTCGTCCCTGAAGGCATTCTCCTGGGTGATTCCTACCACACTTGGGACAAGCTGGATACTTGTTATCGGTACTATGAGCCTGAGACTGAGTACCAGATGACCCACCCCTCCGATCCTAGTGGGACCGAAAAGATGGGGTGCTAGCTGAACGAGGTGCTAGGGCTCTCTGCTGCTATTGCTGCTAGGGTTGCTGTTGTGGGCGGCTACTACCGCTATACCTCTGATGGCCGAAATATGACTGGTCAGTCCTTGCTCGTTTGTTCTTATGTTCCATATCTTTCAGCTTCTCAGCCTCAATTTGTTGAGCGTACACAATTAAGCTAGAGAGGTCCATATCCTTGATTAGCATTGTTGTCCTACACTCCTTGAGGATCAGATTAGATACTCCGTTTACGAACTTCAACATGCGAGCCCGTGGCTCGGCTACCATCTTTCGATCATACTTTGATAGTCTGGTAAACTCTAGTGTATTTTCCTCCATTATTCTATTGCCTTGATGCAAATTCATAAATTCCGCCATCTTAGCCTCCCTCAGCTCCCGAGGGAAAAACCTATCCAGAAAAACTGTGTGAAATTCTTCCCACTCCACTGGTCCTGCTTCCGTTGGCCGTCCTTCCTTCCACTGGTCATGCTAGGCTTGGGCTACTGCTTTCAGCTAGTAGGCAGCCAAATCAGCACTTTCGGAGGAACTGACACCCATAATTCAGGTGATTTCTCTAATCTCATCTACAAACCCTTGTGGGTCCTCTCCCACCTTCGTTCCATGAAAATCTGGAGGGTTCATCCAGAGTAAAATCTTGCACCCGAGTAGCAGCTGCAGACCCATTTGTGGCTACTGGAACCACCTGCTGGTTCACTTGGTTGGTGATTGTTTGAGCTAGAAATTGAATGGTCGCCCTGAATTCAGCGGTGGATATGGATTCATCCTGAGGAGCTGCCGGGGCTGATGGGGCAGGTCAGTTGACATTAGCAGCCCTTCTTCCATTACCACATCTGGGAGGCATGGTTCACTGAAATTAAATAGAGCATGAATTATAAGAGCATTTCGAATTTTAACGCACGATAAAGAATATGAACAAAAGGGAATTCTCCTAATAACATTTCATAGCCTCCTCGTCATAAGAGTGGCGCGTTTCACACCCATGAAGAGGACTCTACTCGATGCGGCTTTCAGACTTTTCGAGGATACTCTAAACCTAGGGCTATGATACCAAGTTTGTCACTCCTCGAGCCTACACCCTGGGCGTAATACGGTACTTGAAACCACAAGTGACCCAAAGTCAACCCTTGGACTATCAGTTACTAGCATTCTGAGTAAACAAGAAACGCGAAACTTTAAAATAATATCATAAAATATTAATGAGAAATAAGTTTGAAAATATAAAGTTCAAACAATTGAACAATACTGATAAATCTAAAAATCATGTTTGTCTGAAAGCCATCTAATAGAGGAGTTGCTGGGACAAGCCCCAGCTTACTCTAAGTCTAACTGAAACTAATACATGACTTAAAGAAGAAAAATAGTGCCCTCGGATGATGAGGACTCAAACTTCAACTGCTGCGATGGAGAATCTGAACTGCGGCAACTAACGATGCTGAGTCTGAGAACCTGCAGCTGTATCATGAAATGATACAGCATAAAAGTATGCGTCAGTGCTTTGAATGTACTGAGTAAGTGGGAGAAACATAACTAAATGTAAAGTCTGAACTGAAATGACACACAATGACCAACAGGTAAGCTGAACTGAACTACTAATATAATCTGAAATGGTCAAGATTGTTACACCCCATAAGTTTTAATGTTTAGACTGCCTACTCGTACGTTGGTTAAGAGTTTTAGAATACAATACATACGAGAAAGGAACCGAGGTAAAGGTCGGACAAGAACAGAGTCGGGACCGCATGGGAGAAGACTGAACTAGCTGCCTAGAGGGGCAACATTCCACGGACCCTCCCTGGCATGTTGGGCTCCATGGCACGGCCCAGAATTGGCGCGACAAGGTGCGTGCCACGGACCCTTGTCCACTGCCTCAAGTATATATATGTTCCATCCTTTGATTTCATTTCATTTTACATAGTATATACAGCCAGACTTGAGAGGGTACAAGGAAACCAAACAATTTTCATCTGTTTACACTACTAAACGCCGCCCGAATTCAAATTAACTTCGAGTGTTGAAGTTTAAGGCTACAGGGAGCATTGCTACTGAGTTATTTTAACGAAATTCACCCAGTGAATCGTAACCTCGCTGAGCTAAAGTTGTTATAATTGCTCCAAACTAATTTTTATATGATTCAAGTAAGAATTTCTCCCTTGTGGACTTTTGAGAAATTATGAGTTTTTGATCGTGTTCCGTTAAGTTGAAATATAGTTAATATTTATATATAAATTTATCGTTTCAAGCCAAATTTGGTATTGAAATTTGTCTCTTTCTTCTAGTATAATGGTTACAGTAGGAAAGAGCTACGAATCCAAGTTAAAACTCGTCGGTTATCCGGGAAACAACAGTTGAGGTATGTAAGGCTTAACCCTCGTCAAGTATACTCGTCATACAGTGTTACGACTTATGTTTTAGAATAGAAATGATGATTTTATATATCGTAGATAGATTCTACCATTGGATTGTGATTAGACATGTTGTAATTAGGTATTACTATTATATAGAAATTAGACATGCGATGATTAGCTACTATCAGTAGATTACGATTATATAGGTTATGGTTAGCTACTAGAGAGCGTATAAAGATTATACCGCAGTGTCTCTCGCCGAGAAGGAACATGTTAGGTGTGATACGCGCTAGAAGCGTCACAAAAGCTCTTCTCTTCTCCAGTTCGTTGTATTAGTAGAATTATATGTTCAATTGCCAGTTCAAGATCTTAGAAGCTCGTGAATAGTTATTGGGTAGTGAGTTGAATTGTATAGGTGCGACTGGGCGATACAACTACTAGTTTGGCACCTGGGTTGCCAGAAAAGCACGTCGGGGAGCCCGTGACGTAACCGCACGCCCCAGGGCTAGAAATATAGATTGAATAGTCATACTTTAGAAGTAGTGACACTAGGGTTGTCTAGTGTATCGAGTGGCAACCTACCATTCTATCAGCCGTTACCAGAGATTGTCAGCCCTAGTTGACTTAGCAGTTATCATACAGGTCGCCCAGGAAGTCAGTTTAGTCGTCCAGGTCAAATAGACCCGTAGGTACCCCAAGGACGGGGACCTTAGAAATTAGAGGTTGGGCCAGCGCCCCATCCAGTCCTTATAAGGTACTTAGGTACAAATTGTTAGGAGTGACTAAGCCTATATAAACTTGCCTATAAGGTTAAGAATCGCCCAGAAAAGTAATATAAGATCCGACTAGACCAAGATGAGGTCTAAGGCACTAGTAGTACCATATTAGTATAATACTTCCCACAGGCTAAGAATGTCAGTAAACTTCCTATGGGGGATTATGGGCCGAGTTCCCAAAAGCATGTTCGGCCAGTACCAGTCCTACAGTTATCCTAAGTAGATGAGCTAAGTAGTTAGTCATTCGTGATCCCGCAATTGTTTATGAGTTAGAGTTGTCTAGGCAGGACATTCAGAGTTATGTTAGACCACTCCAGATCTCGCCCTATTCAGTCCATACTAATAGAGATCATGATCACTATCAGGATCCTTTGATCAAATACAGGTGCACGGCGTGCCTGCTAGCAGCTTTACAGACTATCCTGGGGGGCGAGCAGCGGTAGCGTTAGGCCCAGAAGGCCATTTACACCTTTGAGTGGCTAGATTGAGATGTTAGTACAGCACCTTGGTTGGGGTTGCCCTCACTTAGGAGCCATCCATTACCACCCCAGGGTTACTAGCTGTGTCGACGCCCGCCAGAGGCGAGATGACGTCGCTCTACGGAGCAGTATGCCATCCGCGAGGGACGAAGATGGGGTCCCAGGTCCTCATATGTCGTGGTTGGCTCTACACACCCCCATCGAGCCTGGTGCCCGGGGTGCAGATATCAGGAGTCCGCCGGACTCAGACACAGCTATAGTTAAGGGGTCGAGCGGGCTCATTTATAGACACAGGGGACCAGTAGGTTGGATACAGTACCAGTAGAGTCATAGAAACCTGGGTAGGGGTATATAGATTGAGATGTTCTCGCCATGGCTTATGGGGGCCTGAACGAGTTATTCAGTGTTGATTGTACCTTTTGTCTTATGGGGGCCAGGTGAGGTTCTTGTTTGTATTCTTGTCTGCTAGTTATAGTTTATAAATGTGTAATTATATAGTCTTAGCTTAAGTACATGTAGTATTGATTAGATGAAGATTGCGAACCAGCTTGCGTACAGGTTAATCTTTTTTCCCTTCTTTCTATTCGCTTCCAATCTTTATCAGCTTATCTATTGTCTTACATATTCGGTACATATTGTACTGACGCCCTCCCCTGGGCGCTGCATTACTTGCCTACAGGTTTAGGTAGACAGGGTTCAGGATCACCAGTAACAGTTGTTCAGAGTCCGCAGTTGGGACAACTCCTTTCATTCGGAGTTTCCAAATTGTAGAGATCTCTGTACTCCAATCATATAGCATTTTGGGTAGGTTGGGGCCCTGTCCCAACCACTATTTGTACTCTTAGAGTCTTGCAGACTACATTCGTCAGTTAGTTAGTTGTACGTCGGCCATGTGGGGCCTTAATCAATTGTGTTTCGTATGTTGGCCGTGTGGGGCCTAGGACAGTAGTTTGTCTCCATTTCTGCTATAACTAGACAGCATAGTGGGATTGTCGGCCCGCATAGGATCCCCTATGTTACCTGTTGTGGGTTAGCTGTTTTCATTTACAGGTGGCTATACGGACTTGTCAGCCAGAGGCTGTATTTACAGCCGAGATATAGCTCGTTGTTTTCTTGAAGTGGGTCACAGGCTGGCACCAGACGTGCATAAGCCTAGACAAGTCAGTTAGTTGAGTGTGGCACCAGGTGCCAATCATGCCTCCCAAGGTGGGGCGTGACAAACTTGGTATCAAAGCTGTTCGTGTCCTAGGGAGTCTGCAAGTCGTTTCTAGTAGATTCTTGCTTATAAATGTGTTGTGCACCGCATTCTATAAGCAGGAGGCTACGAGGCATAATAGTATGGTTACCCTTTCTTCTTCTCAGATCGTGTTATAGAGCCGAGTTATACAGGGTTGAGTCCCTAAGCTTTTGTTGCTATGTCTATCTAGGATAAGGTCCGATATGAGATAGACTCCAGCTAGCCACCAGTTAGCTGCTGCAGGAAAGGGTACCAGTATGATACATAGTTGGGGGACAACCAGTTTGAGGACGAAGGCGAATGTCTTTTAATTTTCTCAGTATCTTCTAGGGGCACCAGGAATCTCATAAGGTAGTAGATATTGATATTTTAGCACTGTCCCCAGTTCTTTTTATAACCTCAGAATAGAAGGTCAGGAGTATAACATATATACGAGTCGACTTATCTATTAGATATACAAGATCTGGCAAGGGAGACAATTAATGTTAGATTACCTGAAGGGTATGAAAAAGAGAGGGAATTGCGGAATTCTTACCTCCAACCCTTCGAATGTTGTACAGTCCATACTTTAATCTCAGTGTGTAAGAAAAGGCTATTCCCGCCTCCTAGTTTTGTTTTCAGTGTAGCAAAGAGCGTAAGAATTGACGCGATTTTACCCAAAGTAAATGGCGAAGAAAGGTTGGATTTGTTGAATTCGAAAAGTGTTAGGAAGTGGTGGAGACCTCTAGCGTTTAAGGTAAATCATCTAGACCTTCACGATAGTAAATCAGGAGAGCAGGTAAGACTACCAGCAGCCCTCAAAGTACGTGTGAGAGTCTACAAGTGATAAATCCCTAGCAACAGTAAAGCTCAAGTTATAATTAGGCCGATTTTGCCACAGGGTGTTAATGACAGTAGAATGTACCGGCAGAATAATGATTGTGGCCCTAGTTGGTTATGTCGAGGGACAAAAGATCATATGAGCTAATTTGTCTCGAGTACGAGTCAAAATGATACCGGTCAACAGACTTGGTCAGTAGTGTCTTTAACAATATGGGGCAGAGGGCACGAACTTTAGAATTCAGCCCATGAAAGTAAGGGGAAAGGCGCGAGTATCTAACTCTAGGGGAAATAAAATCACCCCAAGCTAAGAGTAAATTGATAGAGTGTAGGACCACTCCTGAATGTCAGAAATGAACATCGGGCTAACAGTTAAAAGATAATGAAGTTGTAACCCAGAATACGACAATACCATCACTAGTTGTAGACGTAGAGGAGCGACAACACAGAGACTTTAACTTAGTACAATCCAGAGACCAAACCTAGTAGGAAGTTATTGGCCTTCAAGATAATAAGGGATTAAGTAAAAAGACCTAGAGGCTACCTCTGTGTCCCAAAGGTGGCCGAACTTCATCAGCAGATTCTAGCTAAGGTATATCATGTTTGTTATTCCCTTCACCTAGAGTTTAATGAAAACGTATCAAAGAAAGACCTACTGATGGCATGAGAGGAGGAAGAAATTATTTAGTTATAGCGCAGAGCCTCAATGACCAACCAAGGAAGATTGGACAGCAGAAATCGAGTAGGCCAATCCAAGAGATGGCCGTGCCTGCAAAAGGAATGGAGAATAGTTAAGTTAATCACAGTTAGAAGGTTACCTCGTAACAGGTGTAAATTTACCTCACTTGAGTCAGTTTAGAAAGGCTAACAAGGTCAATTCATATTTCGCTAGGTGAGTTATATTTCAGCTAAAGGTTATGCTAAACTAAATGCTTAAAGAGTAGTTCGGTTGTGTCAGGCCCAAGTATTTAGAAAATTCTAACAGAAAGGCACACCGTACAACTAAGTTTTAGAAAGGCTTTCAAAATAAGTTGGGAGGCATGTTAAGTTGAATATGACTCCTCGTTCCTAAACGAATAAATAAGAAGAGCACTCGGTTTGAATGCTGGAGATCTGTTGCGTGTGGAGAGGTAGGCCCTCTACGTGATGACCTGAAGTAGGTAAATCAAAGGTAGTGAACCAGGATACACTATAACAAAAAAATGGAAGAAGTTAAACTTATCAAGAAATGGGTACCGATAGCCTAGGATTGTCGGAAGTCTTACCCTAGCATACAGCATAGATAGTTAAGGATAATCAGCTTCGCCGATGAACGGCACCACGAGAATTAGAGAAAAGTCAAGCTTAGCCTTAGATACATTGGCCATATTATATCTTCCTGAGAGCAGGCAAAGTGGCATATGGGCTAGAATTGCCTTCAAAACTGAAATTGGTCCAGTAAGTCTTTTGCATGTTAATGTTGTGGAATACATATAACATACCCATCCCAAGTTGTTCCCATTGAGAACATTCAAGTTATTAAGGAACTAACCTATAAATAAGTTCCAGCTGCCATACTACATTAGAAAATTTGAGGATTGAGAACTTAAAGATGTAGCCTCAGTTAAAGTACTATGGAAGAATAAAAATAGAGAGGAAATGACATGGGAAGCTAAGGACGATATGAAACCTAAATACCCTCATTCATTCCGGGCTTAGTCCATATTATGCAGTTAAGGTAAGTTATTGATCCAGTTGTTGTTTCATGATTTGTGCTTTATACATATATTGCTCAGTTGACTCCAGCCTTGTTGTGAAATAGTTGCTAAAGTATTGTGTGAAGTAATTGTGCTGAAGTTGTCGCGCCCCATTTTTCTCGCGAAAAGCGGGATACAACATGTGACAACTCTTAAGGGTTATTAAATTGAAGAAGAGTCGCCACCTAACGATTTGAGGTGTGTTATTGCACCGTACTAACCTAAGGATATGTTATACCAGCCTAGGTCACCAGAGTCGGGTAAGGGTTAAAGTCACCTCGAAAGGAAGGTGTTAGGCACCTTTCGAGGTCCACAACTGTGGGTCCCTTCCAGATTTATTATGTGCGGAAAACTAAGTTGTCAAATAAGGACTAATTAATTAACTATGTGATTAGAAAAATAAGTTTATATAATATTAAAATGAGTAAATAAGTTAAACAAAAATTTAACACTTTTCAAATTAATGCGAAAACTAAATGATAAGATAAAGCTGAAATTTTATTGAGTAAATTTATTTCAACAAAAATAAATACTCAAGCAAAATTAAATTAATTCATGATTAATATGAAATTTAAATGATAAAATAATGCAAAATTATCAAAATAACAAATACTACAAAATATTCAGCATACAAGACAATTAAATCACAACATAAATAGATTAAACAGAAAATTAAGTCATTTATTAAATTAATGCGGAAACTATGTGACAGAAATAATAATCAAAAATATTTCTCAATTAGACTTATAAAATTTGTTTTAAAACAAATGAGTATCTCAACATAAATTAATACACTAATTTAATATATGATTTAAATAACAAACAATTTCAACAAACTTATTTACTAAACATAAAATACTTTTGTTCAAAAGGAATAAGTTATGCATTTTAAACTTATTTCTTAAACGTGATATTAAGTGCTTAAGACAAATCGATTTATTTATTAAATACGGGATTAATAAGGAGGACAAAGATATTATTAATTAAAGGATCTAAATTATTTAGACAAGCAAAGAGAAAAAATTTTGAAAAGATAAAAGAAATACCATAAACAATATTTTATTTACTAACTCACAACATATAAAACTAAATTACCCCAAATAAAAAAATGGACTATAATTCATTAATACTTTTGTGATAATTTAGAACACATTTTTTTTATATTTGATAAGCTTAAAAGAGTTGAAAACCTAAAATAATATTTGTTGCTTTATAGGGATGGCCACACGATATTATGAATCGTGACCTTCAACCTTAGCAACAAGTTAATTGGAGGTCGGTACTAACTTAAAAG
>JACEIK010003187.1:31849-46867 GCA_018107945.1 Datura stramonium
GACACAGCTATTAACCCTGGGGCGGCAAGGAAGCTCTATGGGTGCCCTCATAGCACAAATAGGTCTCAACAAACAATAATCACATATAGCAAGCATGTTCAATCTGAAAATACTATCCATGTTTTGAAATTCTATTCTGAATCTCTTTTCTGCATTAAACTGATTCTCATACTGATCTATAATGTATCTGGAATATTATCTGATTGTCTTATATTGCTTTACTAACTTTTATTTTGAGTATAACATAATAACATAAAACATTCTTGTTGGATTCATACTAGACTTAATACTCGACTTCTGGATTCTTTTTTCTAGATTTCACGCTATTTACTATACTAGGATTACTAACTTACCGAAGAACTAGCTTTACATACCTCAGTTTCTGATTTCCCTACTAACTGCGTAGCTCGGTCAATATTTCTGCTATTACTCCCAACTTAATTCATATATATATCAATTAGAATTAACTACATTAATATTCTGAAAGAAAATATCACTTTTAATATATATATATATAGCCAAAACTTGAATTATCGAAAGAAGGCCAAAAACTCGCAATTTCTCAAAAGTCTAGAAGGAAGAAATACTCACTTTAAGGCTAGGAGTATATTGATACTAATTTGGAGTAATTCCACTTACCTTAGCTCGGTAGCACGATGGTTCGCCGGGCGAATTTCACGAAACTAAACCCGCAGGAATGCTCCTTGCTGCTTAATACCTCGGTATATGGAGTTAATTTGAGTTTGGATCGTGTTTGACGGCGTAATCGGATGAATATTGGTAAGGAATCTTCGTTCTCCTCTATTCCCCTACGTTTTTTGCTGGACATTATAAGAATTTCTCACTTAAAACCGAAGTGAGGGGTTTATATACTTGGGCCTGGACAGGGACTCCCTGGAACAGAGCCATCGCGGAGGCCCTCCCTCCGTGACACGGCACCATCGCAGAGGGGTTCTGCCCTGGCTCCTCCCGCGATTGTTCGACGTGTCGCTTATCCGGTCTTCCCCCGGTCCTTTTCCTAGCATGTATGGCATTCAAAAACTCTTAACCAACATGCGAATAGGCCATCTACATGTTGAGAATTTATGGGGTGTAACAGATCCTTAACTACTTCGGGTTTTACACTAGTGATCTATCCCAATACTTTACTTATAGAACTGATAACTTAGGTACATTCAAATGACCGACCAGTCCCTATTGAATGACTATACTAAATTAGTCAACCAAGTCTCATGAGCGGTTGCAATTTAATCGTTATCAATTTGTTCTAAATATAACTATCCCGCAACCACAACTCCAGTTAATACAATGATCTTCAAGATAAAGGCTTTGTTGTAGTTCTCTTTTCCTAATCTCTACCTCTTTGATCAAAGCAAGTAAATAATTACGGGCACTTCCTAATGTTGCACACCATTAAGAATCATTAAAGATGAAGATAATACAATATAAGTGTTTAGTATTTGTATAGAATCGCTTCGTGTAAACCCTAGTTTGTTAATTTACAAAGGTTCCTCCAACCCTAGTTGTGGTAGTTTTAGCCTATCATGTTTATAAGTAAATTAATAGAATTCATAAGTAAAAATTAAATTTTATACTTACAAAAATGATTGGAAGAACCTTCACTTGATTAATGCAAAATTCGGAAAAACAACTTTACAATCGTCTCAAAATATGTCTTCTAACACGCCTTAAATTTTACTCTAAAAACTTATTGTAAAACATCCACTCTTCAAGACATAAAAACAACATCCTATTACATGAAAATAAAGGGATATTTATAGTAGTAGATTTATGCTTTTCTTTGTTCCTTGTTGAATTTGGCTTGGACATGATGTTCCTTTTCCTAGTTGAAGTAGGAGATTCAATTTTTGGCCTTATTGGGAGCCTTGCACGTCGCCCCTAGTTGCTGCCGCGTCCAGTGCCGCGTCGCACGCCTTGTTGCTTGGGGAGTGTGCTGCTGTGTGCTTGCCAACACACTGGAGATGTGCCACATTGCGCCTGCCCACGGCGGAGGAGAGATGGGTGCCTCGCATCTGCCCTTGTGCCTGCCTTGCTACGTGCCGCGCATGGCATAAAGCGCATGATGCTGCCACACTGCGCCTGCTGTTGCGCTGATGGCCTTGTGCCTCACACATGGCAGTGCATCCACGTGCCGAGCTTACATTCCTTGAATTAGTTACTCCAACTTCTTCACATATATTCAAAAATCCTTAAACACACCCAAATCCATCATCTTAAGCCCTAAAAAAATCTAATCATGTGTGTTAGCTAATTTCACAAATATATAACATAATCACATTCAAACACACACAATTTGTTCTCAAAACATAGTAAAGTATGGGCAAAAATACGTCTATGAAGTACATAAATACGCCCTTCATCAACACCCCACACTTAAACTATTGTCTGTCCTTGAACAATCTACTATTCCCCTTCTAACAATTAAGCACAAAATTCATCCTACAAATAGGTCTACTTACACTTAGGATCATGAGACAAATCAATGAAGCTCAAACAACTCACTCACATGCATATAGGATCAATATTAAAATTTCAAAGTTTGAAATCACTTAGCTTTTGAAAACTAACTCATCAAGACATATTTTGGGCCAACGTGAATTATATGTAATTTGGCAATCAAGATTAAACCAAAGTCTTGCCATTGTGCCCCTCACAATTTGGAGAGATGCGCTTTTTTCACACAAAATATAAGTCAATATAAACTTGGGCATAAATAAAACAATTTCCGCTCACTCTCCCAAAGAACACAACATGCATGCAAAAGATGACTCATAGGCTTTCTCTTAGTGTAATACTCCACTAATATTGAATTATGAATCAAGGATAAATTGGGAGTTTAATTTGGTTGTAATGTAGGCTAAGAGAGGGGCAGGAACTGTTTGGCCAAGATAGTGACTAAGCTCCCTAAGCATTTTAATACTTCACAACACTTTGATTTTTAATTCATTCTTCAATTTCCAAATTTTCTCCTTATACCTCCTTTTATTTTTCAATTTTTCAACTTAGGTGACCAGTGGAAATTTTTTATTTTAATCATTGAGCTCATTCACACATTTTTTTCTCTTTTCTTTTCCTTTATTCCATTCCAACCCTTTACGCACCCCTACTCTAGTCACCCTCACCTTAATCATCTTTCTTATGTTGAGGTTCACAATATCCAAGGACGGACCAGGTCCAAAAGAGGTTCATTGTAAACAAATGGGTACGGTTAATCGATAAATCGTGATTTTTTTATCTTCAATTTTTCAAAGTTCTTTCTTCTTTTTGTTTTCCCACTAAAAATCACCCTCCTTGTTTAGCAAAATTTCGCCTTTTTATTTTCTTCCAATTCACCGCAATTTTTAGCTTTTCCCGTCACTTTTCCAATTATACTCATTTTCTACAAAAAAAAAAGTTTTCATTAAAGTGCTCTAGGAGTCAATTGGATCAAATACAAGTCAATAGAACAAAAAGGACAAGCTTGTAATATGGCTATCAAAAGAATAGGCTAAGGCTCAAACAGGGCTAACTAGGACAATTACAATCAAGGTAGGTAAAATAGGATAAAAATGGGGCTATCAAAGAAATTCATATATCACTTCCTAAATCCATCATTCATATTTCACTTTGCACACACACCGGGCAAGTTCTAGACTTCAATTTACAAGCATGGAGTATATCAAAAAAATTCCTCACACATTGGCACAAAATGATTTAACAATGGAAATCGAGATCACATAAACACATATATCCATATTGTATGCATCACATAATTAAGCTTATTTTTTCAAGTACAAGATATAAGTTCCCAAAAGACTAAGTGTTTATACCTTTTTCATGCATTTTGAGTGAATTTAATAAAGTCTCAATGATACCTAAAGTGAAGCACCTAGAATTCGTAGGGTCCAAGTTTTTGTTCTTCCTAATGACTAATTTACCCTTAAGACGATCGTCATCCATCCACCGTAGAAAAAAGTCATGACTCAATGACTAAAATTAAAAAATAAAATCTAGACTCTCTAGTAAGTTCTAAGGGACTATCCATCGGAAAAGTACCGAAAACAAAAATCGGAGGAACCCAAAAGAAAATAAAACTAAAAAAATACTAAAAACCAACATGAATGCATGCCAAATCATAAATCCCAAAAAAAACTAGGCCTACCATGTGCAAATTTAGAAATTAAGGCATGCATGGTAATATGAAGTTCACAATTGGCACCCCACACTTAATTGGTTAGACTATCCCTAGTGTTAAAACAAATAAGCATAAAGTAATACAATAAAAGAAGAACTCCCTTGGTCTCTACTCCTCGTTTTCAATGTTTAATCTTGATTTTTGTTGAAACTCATGACCTATAACCTGCACACTTGAACAAATACATAAAAATGAAACAAAGAAAATCATCTTGGGTTGCATCCCAAGTAGCGCCTGATTTAACGTCGCGGCAAGACACATGTATCTTGATTAGTCAAACTACATCAGGATACCTATTGAGACCGTGATAACATCTTGGCGGCTTGTTTTACCATGCCTCCCTGTGACACATCAAAAAATAAAAGAAAAACAAAAAATAGGAAATAAATACTAAAAGTTAAACACAAGCAATTAATCTAATCTTAAATCGTATTCCCCGGCAACGGTGCCACTTTTTGATAACGCTCAAACCACACCTCCTCTGGAAGTATGAAGTGGACGATCTCAATAAAGAACCCAACTTGAGGTTGGGGTCAATCACACAGGGAATATGGAAGGATATAGAAGAACGCTAGTGCTTAAGC
The DNA here is from genome assembly GCA_018107945.1 of Datura stramonium. Taxonomy (NCBI): domain Eukaryota; kingdom Viridiplantae; phylum Streptophyta; class Magnoliopsida; order Solanales; family Solanaceae; genus Datura; species Datura stramonium. The sequence continues at coordinate 36,629 of JACEIK010003187.1, forward strand.
TTTGCAGTCAATTATTTCCTAAGAGGGGGATTTGTAAAATTAATAAGTAAAAATGTTGAGAAATTGATGGTTGTTTCCAAATTAATGCAATTAACAAGGGAAAGTGTTCCCCATGGATCCTTAACTATTTCGGATTTTACACTAGTGATCTATCCCAATACTTTACTTATAGAATTGATAACTTAGGTTTATTCAAACGATAGACCAGTCCCCGTTGAATGACTATACTCAATTACTCGATGAAGTCTCATGAATGATTGCAATTTAACCGTTATCAATTTGTTCCAAATATAACTATCCTGCAACCACAGCTTAAGTTAATACAATGATCATCAAGATCAAGGCTTTGTTGTAGTTCTCTTTTCCTAATCTCTACCTCTTTGACCAAAGCAAGTAAAGAATTCGGGAACTTCCTTACGTTGCGCACCGTTAATAATCATTAAAGATGAATAGAATTCAATATAAGTGTATAGAATTGGTTTAGAATCACTTCGTGTAAACCCTAGTTTTTTAATTTACCATGGTTCCCACAACTCTAGTTGTGGTAGTTTTATCCTATCATGTTTATAAGTTAATTAATATAATTCATAAATAAAAACTAAATTTTATACTTACAACAATGATTGGAAGAACCTTCACTTGATTAATGCAAATTTCGGAAGAACAACTTTACAATCTTCTCAAAATATGTCTTCTAACACACCTTAAAATTTAATCTAAAAACTTGTTGTAAAACTTCCACTCTTCAAGACAGAAAACCAACATCCTATTACATGAAAATAAAGGGGTATTTATAGTAGTAGATTTATTCTTTTCCTTGTTCATTGTTGAATTTTACTTGGACTTGATGTTCCTTTTCCTAGTTGAATTAGGAGATCCAATTTTTGGCCGTTTTGGGAGCCTTGCGCATCGCCCCTAGTTGCTGCCACGTCCAGTGCCACGTCACATGCCTTGTTGCTCGGTGAGTGTGCTGTTGCGCGCCTTCCAACACGCTCGAGATGTGCAACGTCGTGCCTACCCACGCGCAGGGGAGCTAGGTGCCTCGCGTCTGGCCTTGTGCCTCCCTCACTGAGTGTCGTGCATGGCATAGCGTGCATGATGCTGCCACGCCATGCCTGTTGTTGCGCTGATGGCCTTGTGCCTCGCGCATGGAAGTGCACCATTTGCTGAGCTTCATTCCTTGAATTATTTACTCCAACTTCTTCACATATATTCAAAAAGCCTTAAATACACCCAAATCCATCATATTAAGTCCTAAAAACATCTAATCACATATATTAGCTAATTTCACAAATATATAAGATAATCACATGAAAACACACATAATCAAAACATAGTAAAGTATGGGAAAAAATACATCTATGAAGTGCTTAAATACGCCCTTCATTAGAAGACTCAAAGGGCTTCTGTTTGATGTATTGAATCACCAAAAAACACTTTGTGAAATGGGAGCTATGTTAATTTGAGGTTGTCCATTGCAAGCACTTATACGAAAACACAATCGGTAAGAAGGCTCTCAACTTAACTTTGTGCTAGAGGTTCCTTATAACTTTAATTTATAACTTCTCACACTTAGAATTAATCTTATCACCTAGTTTCTGTGAATTTCATCAGGCTCGGGTCTATCAATATACCTAGAACATTTTCATATTTAGCTCGAAAGTTTGAGGCATTAAAATATCTCAACTTATGAGTCTTGGGTCTAGTCTTAGGTAATTTTTGGGTGTTACATTATCTCCCTATGTGAACATCCATTCTCGAATGTAGATTAAGAACACTGGAAGAATAGGGAAGGAAGTATTAACCCAAAACTGAGTAACCATAGCTGAAAATTAATTGAGTGACTGACTCCCGACTGAGATACATAATTGAATTAAATTCATGAAACATACATGCATACTATGAAATTAAAGGAACTAGTAGACATGAACTTATCATGAAACTGAATAGAGTACTAACTAGGAAACTGATACTTCATGATGGAACTGAGCCGGAAGGGAAAAGATGCAAGTGTCTAGCGATCATATCTACTTTAGCTTCCCACATAGCTCCCTCAACTTGCTAATTTCTCCAAAAAACCATCATCGAGCTACCTCCTTGTTCCTCAACCTCTGAATATGATGATCAAGGATCTTAATTGGAACCTTCTCATTTGTTAGGCTGTCCTTCATACCTGACTATGCTTCGACGTGCGTGCAAGCGCACACGATCATGCATGCATGACGGTGACTCTTTAGGAGCCAAATGTTGAACCCACAGGGAATGGATTTTAAGTGAATTATCAAGTTCAAGTATTAAATAAAATTTCAAAAGTGCTAACATTCAAAGATTTAAGATTTGTTTGTTTCTAAATCCAAGACGATCAAAATTTTAAGTGAAAAACAATAATGAGATGAATTTAGGGTCAAGGCCAAATATTCATGAAGAGATAAAATTTAAAATGGTTCAATTATGTGACTTCATTTGTTGTCTCACAAGATAAATGCAATATTCATGGTCTTTTGAGCCTCTAAACATAGTTGAATTAGCCTTACAATCACATCATTAAGCAGGGATATGACAACCTAAACTCGTATGCAATTAACAATGTGGAGTGGTTTACAAGGTTAATGCCCTTGCTTATGGACTTTCGAACCTCTAACCATTTAACCTAACTTGGCTTCAAAACTGCATCAAAGAGCGGTTATGTGACAATTCCAAATTCGATGTCGAGCTATCTTCCCTTTTAATAACCAAGCGACTCGAATTAGGTATGTTATCCTAACAATGAATTATCCTTAAAGGCTTGTACTCACTTCTTACATTCCTATTTCTAACCTAGGGCTTGCTCTTTCGAGTTTTTCTAAGATTAAAAAGTGTATTTCAATAGTGATCAACATTAAAATGATCAAAAACGAGAATGCAAGAATTAACAACAATGAAAACTTGGACCATATAGAAATTAAGCGATTAAAATCATGTTATGTGCCCTCACCCTAGAAAAAGGGGTTAGCCACTCATGATAATACAAGAACTCAACATGGTGTTTGAATTCATGTAATACAAGAATGGTAAAAAGAAGAAAAAGAAAAGAACCCTAGTTATGGAGTCCGTAATGTTCCTCCTCCTGCTCCTCTGCATTTTTCCCAAAATAATATGTGATAATATAATAAAATAACCCAAGTGTTCCTTTTATACTAGGTGAAAATTTATCATGGAGGAACCATCTCCGTGTAATGATGCCCATTTCGGCAATTTGCCTCTGTGATATGGAGGCATCGCAGATGTTCACTGGAGTCTGGGCATTGTGGCATGGCATGAAAAGGTTGGTCAGGTATGGAACCAGCGGGACACAACACTGGCATAGTGTGGAACATTGCTTTTCACATAGGTTGGACAATGTGGCATGGGCCGGTTGCGCATAGCAGTTGCCTGGCAGATCCTCGCATGCATACACATGGGCGTGACATGGCGCCTGGCACACAGTTCAGTAGGCATGGCACGCTGGTTGTGCGGCAACTCACTTTTCATGCCAACTTCATGCAATCTTCGTCAAAACTCCTTCTAAACTTCCTTCTTGCTCATGCATCATCATATTAAGCCTATCCTTAGCATATTTCACCCACCAACATGGGATAATCACATTGGTTAGTTCATGATCCCAAATATATACAAAACACATGAGAAAATACTTAATTTAATTGAGAAACATGACTTAAACTATGATATAAAATAACACTTGGGGCATGTAAATATGCCCAAGATCACTACCCCACACTTAAAGCCTTGTTCGTCCTCGAACAACTCCATTACATCTCATACACAAGAAGGACTCACACATCACCAACCGAAGAAAGACGACTCAAGTTAAGGATAATGACTTATTTAGATGGAAAATTCAACTAGAGCATGTTATATATTACACAATTAAAATCATGAGAACTAAGTTAAGACCTTCTAGCCTCAAGAACCGACTCTACAACCACAACACACTCATGTAAATCACCAAATCGAAAAGTCCAGCATGAATTCTATCTTTCCTTGACATGTGCCATCACTAGAAGAGAAATATCAATTTTCACTCATTGATTTACAAGTTTTAACATATACGGGTATATGAATACAATTAAGCTCACCCTCACAAAGAATTCACTTGCAACGTGCAATGACCCATATGCTTTCCTTAGTGTATTACTCCACTAACACTGGAACATCTAAAAGTAAGATCAAGTAGGACTTTATGGGTTGTAATGTAAGCTAAGAGACAGGTAGGTACTATTTTGTCCAGTAATAGTGACTATCTTCCCTAAGCGCTTTTAATACATCACTTTTTCTCCTTAAGAACATCCTATTCTTTTACTTAATCCCTTGCTTTTTCATCTATCACTCTCCTTTTTGTTTCTCCAATTCTTTAAGCACACTTATGTTATTAGTAGGGAGTAATCACACATTAGACACTTTTTCCTTCTTTTGTTCTTTTTCTACTCCCTACCAACAGATGCATTTTGAACATTGAACCTCTAATCTTCCATTCAATCTCCACAACCAACTATCCCCCTTCTTACAAGATTCTAACTCCTTTAACTCTTTTTCATTTTCACTTAAGCGCTTAGGAGTTTTGGATCAAATTCAGCTCTATTGAAAAAAGGATTAAGCTTTATTATGGCTAAGAAAGAATAGGCTAAAGGCTCAATAGGGCTAACTAGGATTATGAACTAAGGGTAGGTAAAGCAAACAATGGAAATAGGCTTATTTAAAGAAATGTCTATATCATCTCTTACAATTAACATCTTTCATTTCTCTTTGCAACCACATCAGAAAAGTTGTAGACACTACATGATAGCATGGAATAGAAAAAATCTCGCACTCACTACATATATTCAATTCAAAACAAACCCAAACAGACTCTCAATACAGCTAATCACATGAATTCAAAAATTAAGCATGTAGCATACAGAGTCATATGCTTGAGCCTAATTGTCTTAAATAAAGTCAAACAATTTCTCTACATGCTCCACAATTAAAATCTACTTGCCTCTTACAATCTTGTATGGAACTCAACATGACTATCAAGCTATCAATCAGTTAAGTGTTCAACAAAAAATCCAATTGACTAATTTTTCCTCAAGACGGTCGTCATCCATCCATCGTCGGGAAAAGTCCTTAACAAAGACTAAAACAACTATTTACAAACCAAACAAAAATTTATTCTCCATTTAAAGGGCCCCCATCAGAAAAGAACCAAAAAGAAAAATGAAAGGTTGGGTGAAATGTGCTCAACTCAGACTTTCAAATCAAAAAATTTTCAAACAAAGCACATTATTCACCCTAAATCAACCAAAAAAATATATTTATATTTCCCACTTAAAATATTCTATGTCTCCAAAGCATTAATAAAAATTCAAAACAAGGATCTCAAGATACTTCCTGAGGCCTTTAGGCCTAGTTAGCCGCATGTTTTGTCTTTTTTGGAATACATGGGTCCCCGATCCCGCACTTGTGCTATTCCATGCTCCTTAGCTTTTGCTTCTATGGATACTCAAACTTCCCCTTTTCCGTGCTTAACTCAACAAAAAAAAAGTGAAGATAAATAAAATAAAAAACTAAAAGTAAAAATCGTACCTGTGATACACTTGGGTTGCTTCACAAGTAACGCCTGATTTTATATTGCAAAACGTCGTGAATCATCCTTCTTCAAATGTTCCCAAATACTTCTTCCCTTTCAGGAAGCATCTTCTCTTTTTCTTAATTTAGAGGGAAAATCCTCCAAACATTCCCTCTTCACCTCCATTATATGATTCACCAAATTCTTTGGCAATTTCTCAAAAGTAGACTCGAGCTCATTTTATTAGGAGATTTTTCAAAAGTTGACCTTTGGACTCGCCCACCCCACACTCATCCCCATTAACATATTAATCTTGCAAATATCATTGTAGTGTATTGAGGGGTGTATTTCCAGGTACACTCTGAACATCTCCTCCTCATCATTCACCCTCATATTAAGGGTGCCAATTCTCACATCAATCACAGTTCCTCCCATGGTGAGGAATGGGTGCCACAAGATGAGGGGTATCTTATTATCAACCTCAAAGTCAAGCATTATGAAATCTTCAAGTATGATAAACTTACCTATTTTGATGAGCAAATCCTCAATAATCCCCTCCGGGGCCACCCTTGACCTGTTAGCCAGCTGCAATATCACTTTGGTAGGCCTTGATTTTCCCAAATGAAGTTTATTGAATAGTGTCAGGGGCATCAAGTTCACAGCTACCCCTACATCACACAAGGACCACGTCAAATCCTTTCCACCTATTTGTACAGTGAAGGTGAAACTCCCTTGGTCTTTGAGCTTTTTGGGCATCTTGCTTGTCACCCCAAAACTACACTCCTCAGTGAGTTCCACAGTCTGCACATCCATCAGCCTCATCTTATTGGCCACCATATCTTTCAAGTACTTAGTGTACTTAGGCATTCCCTACAAAAGGTCAATCAAAGGCAACTTTATTTGAAGTTCTTTGAATATATCAAAGAACTTCTAGAAACAATAATCCGCATTACTCTTCTTGAGCTTTGTGGGAATAGTGGTGGTGGTCTTTGTATTGGCTATACTGTAGATTCTGAATTTTGTGTTGCAGGTTTGTGATTATATCCCTTCTCAGCTAATGGACCAGATCTGACTAGCTCTGGTGTCACTTCATTCTTTTTCTCTTTTGTTGGCGCATCAACCAATTGATTGCCACTTCTCAGATTGATGGCCATAACCTGCCTCGGGTTTGTATCTATATCACTAGGTAAATCCCCTAGCAGTTTGTTTTGCTGAGAAGCTGTTAACTGACCCATCTGTTTCTCTAAGTTGCGAGTGGCCAGCTGTTGATTTTTAAGCTCAACTACCATTTTTTCTTTGTTAGTTGCCATCTGAGTTTTATTGGTATTGATCTTCTGCAACATCTCCTTGATGTTGCTAGATTCTCCACTGTTCAGCCTTCTCTTATTCTGGTACTGCTGCTGAGGCTGCTGATAACTCTGACTCTTCCCTTAGTTTCCACCCCCAAGAAATGTTAGGGTTATTCTGTCAGTTTGTATCTAGGTGTTCCTATAATTCTAGTTACCTCTTGACACATTACCCACAAAGTTGACTCCCTTTAGGTTGGCTCCACAAGAATTTTTACCATGCCCTCTGTTTCGACAAATTTAACACTAGCTTGGAGCTGGTTGCATTGCATATACCGGCACCTCTAGCTGTGCCAAGTTCATCTTGCTAAATTGAATCATCATTTGGTGCGGAAAGGATGCTAGCTGGGCTGCCAACACATTCAAACTGTCAACTTCAATGACCCCAACTGTTTTTCTGCCTGCCCCTCTAGATGAATCACTATGCCACTTTGGATCTCCTTATGAAATTCTATTCAACATAGTGTAAAGTTCATTGTATGTCTTCTCTAGTGCTTGCCCACCTGATGTAGAGACTAGCAAAATTTTTATTTGTGGGTTCAGACTCTCTGAAAAAGTTTGGGCTAGCACTTCATTTGACTGCTGATGATGAGGGCAGTCTCTCAACAATGACTTGAACTTCTCCCAAGCCAAATATAAATTCTCCTCAGGCCTCTTCTCGAAACTCAAGATCTCACTTCGCAGCTTTTTAGTCTTTCTTGTGATGAGTTGGTAATTTACCAACTCACTGGGAACTTAAACATGAGTTTTTGCTTAGTTTGCAAGTCATTTAGGTGGATTTCATGCCTTCTATCCTTGATGTTTGCAGGTACCTAACTTTAATAGGAAAAGCATAAAATTGAGCATAAAGCATGAAAAAAGGAGATGAGGATCTGCACTCCACCAGAGGGCACCAGTAAAGTGCCGATTAATCGTAGTTCCACACTGTGCTGATGAAGATTAAAACTGGTGAACCACAGATCAGCACCAGGGAACCGCTGGTGCTAGAGGCGAAGGATTCTAGAATTCACTGATCATCGGCAAAAATCAACTGACAGATCGCGGATGAGCAGTGATGAACCGACAGTGAATCGCAAGNGTGAATCGCAAGTGACGCCCGTCTGCATGGGGATAAAAACATTCAACTCTAAAAAAGAGGAGAAAAATGTACCCTATTTTTGTACAACTCAAAAAGGAATTGGACATTCCATTATTCCATATCAGATTTTAATTATTCTATTAGTCTTGTATTGGAGTAGAGCGTGGTAGAGAGTAACAATCTTCTTCTTCTTCTTCTACAAGGTAGAAACTCCATTGGAGGTCAAACTCTTGCTGAAATTTTCTTACTCAAGTTGCGAATGGATATTGAATTTTTATTGAATGCATTGTCTTTTTCTACTTCCATGAGTAGCTATATTTCTTGCTAGGGGTGTGTGAATGATTGGGGTTGATTTTAATTAGATATTGTGTATTTGATCTTAAATTTACTATATTAGTATAATTTAGTATTTCCTTAGAGTTTTAATCTTAATACTCATAGTTGTAAATGTGGGTTGAAGTTAGTTACTTCAATTTTGCTTGAAAAAGGAATTTGAAGTATTGGTGGGGAAATAATAATGGATAATTGAGTGTTGATCATGTGGTATTAGTCTAGACATAGCCAAAACCTATTATCACATATGCATTGAGAATCTAAGCTAGAAATAGTAAATTCTCACCATAGTTGATGTGGTTGTTGTGAAAAGAACTTTGGGGTTTGAAAAAAATCTCGGGTTAATGCATCTAATTGGTTGATAAACTTATGATGCTACCTTGACTACAACTAAATATACTATTGAGTAATTCTAAGATCTATTAAAAATCCCAATTCAATGACGCCCCTATCAATATTGAAGGATGTTGCTGTGAATCTCAAGGATGTTTTTGTATAAAGGGAAATTGATGATTATGTGATGGAAAAGGTTCCAAAGCACCAATTGTTTGCGATAATGGAGAAGGGAAGGATGGGGGAAAAGTTGATTTGACTCCATTGAATGATTTGAATGTATATGAGGGCAAGAAGGCCCCCAATTTTCAAAGATCAAGAAACAATAGTTCCCACTCCATATCCATAGCGGCTGACTAAGAAGCAAGATAATAATCAATTTTATAAGTTTATAGAGAAGTTCAGCAAATTATCCATCAATATACCGCTTGTGGATGCTTTGATTCAAATGCCAGGCTATGCAAATTTATGAAGGAGCTCTTGAAGAAAAAGAAGGTAGTGATATGGGCACCGATGAGGTGACCCATCATTGTAGTGCTATAATGACTAGAAACCTTGCTCCAAAACATGATGATCCAGGGGAATTTACCATTCATTGCACAATTGGCTTGTGCATGTTCAATAAAGCTTTTTGCTATCTCGGTGCTAGTATCAATTTAATGCCTCTAATAATATTCAAGAAACTCAGGTTAGGGAATCCCAAACCTGCATCCATGAGGTTGTTGATGGCGGATAGGTCGATTAAATGAACCGTGGGAGTGCTAGTTGATGTCCTTGTGAGGGTGGACAAATTCATACTCCTAGAAGATTTTGTTGTGCTGGATTGTGAGATGGATATCGAGGTGCCAATTATCTTGGGGTGCCCATTACTAGAAAAAGGAAGAGCTTTTATTGATGTGGAACTTGGGGAGCTTAAGTTTCGAGTAGGTGGTGATGAGGTTACCTTCAATGTATGTGAGCCGACTAAGCTCCTGGATGAGTACAAGGTTATCGAATTGATTGATGGTGAAATGGAGCTATATGAACCTTTTCATGATAAAGTTGAATTGGAGGATGACCCTCGAGAATATTGAAGCTTGAGATGGTATATGTCGTGCCATGATGTTAACTAAGGCACTTCTTGGGAGGAACCCAAGCATTTTTATTTTGAGCATTTTCATGTTTTTGTTGTTTATGATGGTTGTAGGTAGAATTAAAGCCAAGACGAGAAGGAAAAAAGGGTAAACACAATGCTAGACCGGTGAAATGTCGGTGTACACATGCGAAGCGCTTCCCTATTGCAAGTAATAAATAGAATATTGGAGAAAAGAATGGAAATCGGGGGCCTACCAGCGAAATGCCAGTACCAATCCATGAACCACCGGTGCAACATCGTCTCAAGCCAGTATACCTAGAAGTTGTGGTCTATTCAGTGACCCAATCGGCGAACTGCTGATCAGGGGCATATTTATATGCCAAATTGATGCTCAAATGTATAGCTTTTGCCTTGTTTGTCCAACAATGTGTGTACATTCTCACGTAAATTGTACGGAAGTGTGATTTTATACTAACCAACATGATTAGCG
>JACEIK010003187.1:56092-67535 GCA_018107945.1 Datura stramonium
GGCAATCCTCCCCTCATGAGCTAGCTTTTGGGGTTGAGTTAGGCCCAGGTGTCATATCTTCACATGGTATCAGAGCCAGGTCCATTCCCGTTTGGGCTCCCAGTCCACACTCCAGTCGGGCCTAGGTGTGAAGGAGGGTGTTAAAGGGTTAAAGTCCCACATTTGTTGGGGAATGTATTGATGGTTAGTTTATATGGACTTGGGCAATCCTCCCCTCATGAGCTAGCTTTTGGGGTTTAGTTAGGCCCAGGTGTCATATCTTTACACTCCCAAGAGCAAGAGGAAGCGGTTGCAGGCTTTCAAAGTCCCCGAGGAGTCCCTCTCTAATGGGTTTGAGCAGGGCCCATTGGCCCCCGTTCTCAACATGCCACATCCAAAGGCATCAAGACAGGCTTAGGAGAAGAACCAACTAGGGGAGCCTTACCTCCTCCCATATCATCCCACCCGAGTAGCCTCCATTAACTGGCGAAGATGACACACTCCCATGAGAGCCAGCTTCAGAAATCTGCTAAGAATCTCCCTGCCTTGAACACCAAGACGGTGAAAAAGGAGATGAAGTCAATGTATGACAACTTGAACAAGCTATGCTCGTGTATGGATGACATGGAGGGGGCCTTCACCTCTCTTTCGGCTGAGGTAAGGGAGTGGAAAGCTCGCACATCAATGGCGGTGCCCAATATGAGCTCACTTTATGTAGCTATGGCTGTCCCTTCTATAGTCTGAGGCCCCATCGTTGACTTTTTCGAGGGCTTAGGAGATGATAAGGAGGACCTAGGAGATGAAGTCCATGATGGGAAGGCTGAAGTTGAAGATGAAGAGGATGATAACGAGTGACCACTTCTGGGAGTTCTCACCCTCTTTGTTTTGTATGCATACATTGGGGATTATGTATTGTTTGAGCTAGGGGTGGGATAAGTGTTTCTTTTGTTATGAACATATTTTTAATTGATGATTTATGTTGCCCTTGTGTTACACCCCGTAAGGTCTTGACACTTAGTTGGCCAATTCGCATGTTGGTTAAGAGTTTTAGAATGCCATACGTGCGAGACAAGAGCCCGGGGAGAGACCGGACAAGCGCCAAGTCGGAGCAATGCAAGGCAAATGTGACTTGTAAATCGCATTCGACAAATGTGACTTATAAATCGCATTCGACAAATGTGACTTAAAGGACCCAAGTATATAAGGCTCCCACTTCGTTTTAAATCATTTTCCCTTCATATAATTTCCAGTAAATGAACAGAAACAGAGGGGAATGAAGGGTTTGATTAAATTTCCTTCCGTTTACACCATCAAACGCAGTCCCAAGTCGAAGTAACTTCGGGTAGCAAAGTATAGAGCTGCCGGGAGCATTCCTGTGGAGTTAGTTTCACAAAATTCGGCTGGCGTATCATCGTCACGCCGAGCTAAGGAAAGTGGAATTTCTCCAAACTAGTGTTAATATACTCCCAGCATTAAAGTGAGTATTTCTCCCTTCTACACCCCCGAGAAATAGCGAGTTTTCGGCCGTTCTTCGATAAGTCCAAGAATAGGCAGTAGGTATAGCCATAATACGGTTTCTTCCAAGATAATAGTAGAATTAATTCTATTCTTTCGTGAGTATGAATACAGTTGGGTGAAATAGCTGAATACTAGCCGAGCTACGCCAGTTAATCAGAAAGTCGACTGTTGATGTATGTAAAGCCAGTTTCTTTCGGCTAGCGAGTAGTTCTAGTATAGCAAAATAGTACAAATTTCAGTAGAGTGTTTTACAAGTCGTATATTATGTTCAGTATGAAATTTTGTAAGAATTTCAGAAATATAAAATAGTATAAGTCCCAGCAGAATATTCTAGAAATATTAATACAGATTCAGTATATTTCAGTATTAGATTCAGTACATTTCAATATGAGATTCAGAACAGAATACCAGAACAAAAATATTATTATCAAATCAAGTATATATATTACATGTGCCTATTGCTATCTGTGGAGACATGATTGTTCTGTGTTGGGCACCCTTATTGCTTCCTTGACCGCCCCAAGGTTAATAGCTGTGTCGACTCGCCCACCAGAAGGTAAGGATATGTCGCTCTACGGAGTGGCTTGTCGTCCAGCGGACGAAGATGGGATGCAGATTCCACATAGCAGGCTGATCAGCACTATACCACACCCCCTGTCGAGCGCTTACGCCCGGGGTGCAGATTTTAGATTTCAGATTACAGATTTCAGGAGTCCTTCAGACTCAGATACAACTATAGTTAGGGGTCCAGCGAGTGCAAGTTGCATACCCTTGGGACCGGCAGGATGATCATAGTTACTAGGTCGATGGNAGGTTTTACCCCGTAGTCCAGTCCTTTTGGGTTCGACATTCCGGTTCTTAAAAAGAGTCACTATATTACTTGTACGACCCGTACACTTGCGGGCTCATCATTTGTCACGACCCGAGAGTACACCCGAATCATAGACACGGGACGAGGAGCCCCGAGGTACCCCAAGTCAACCCATGGCATGAGCATATAACTAAACCATTCACATAAGGCGAAAGACTTAGCTTAATAATCATGAATTAAAATGAAAATGATACATGAAACATAAGAAACAATGATACATGATCCAAACATAAACAGTTGATTACTACAAGTAGGTCTGAAAGAATCTAATCATAACAGACGGGTTGAAGAGAAAAGACCCCAACTAACCCAAACGTACTGAAAACTAAAAGATAGACAAAATCCGAACATGAAGCCCTCGAACCATGAGGACTCATCACTGAGATTTGAGAGCAGAACTGAGAGCAAACTAGGAGCGATGCTGAACCTGCGAACCGGATCCTCTATCATAAAATGATATAGCATAGAAAATATGCGGGTCAGTACTTGAAATGTATTGAGTATGTGAGGTATGCAAAACAATACTTAAAAACATAAAAACTGTAAGAGTGGGGACATCATGATCATAAAGACTGAAATCATAAATATATCGTAAGGCTCAAGATTTCAAAAATATTCATAAACTTGTCATAGTAATAAATGAGAGAAAACATTTCATAAAACAGGACTTATGCCAAAAGAACATAATCATACATTCATTAAAACAAAGAGGAACAGTGGGAGGTTTCTATAACCGACATACCTCATATGAGCACACATGGAGCCCGACCTGTAAGCTTAGCCGGGAGGCCGTCCATACCTTGCCAAGGGTAAGAACCATGAAAGGCGTGATATCACTCATGAAGGCCCTATAGGTCATAGGGGACAGACACTGAGGCGGTCCCAAATATAACCTACGATGGCACGTAGTTTTGAGATTTGAGGCGTAACCTAGGCCCCAAACCTACTCAGTGTTAAGTACTACTCCCAAAACATGCAACGTGCTCATAGAAATTCATACATTACATGCATGGCTAGTTAAATCGTGATAATCATAATATGCTTGAGACTTCATAATATTAGCCATGGAATTGGGCCCGTGGATCGGCCAAAATAATAGTTCGTAAATCATAAGAGACATGTGGGCATTTCCCATAATTTCAATCATACTTAAAATGCTTAAATTTATAGGAAACATGATCATAATAACATGAGTAATTGAAAACATGCTTAAGATTCAAAGGTTCATATCATGCTTGAGAAAATCACCATAGCCATGAGTTTCCCTAAAATCCTCATGATTTGTGCACATATGCTTTGGGAGATTTAAATCATCCAATATCGAATAAAACAAGTGGCAACCACCCAATAATTTGAAGCCCATCATTTTAGACATGCTACAACAAGCTCATACCTATTTTTGAGGAAACATGCATTTGGGTTATGACCCATCAAGACTTGGTAACTTTAAACATAGAATGAGGGATAAATAGGGCATGGGTAGGGACTAAACCTCCCTTTAAAAACCCCACATACCTGGAATTACTTGATTCTTAACTCCCTTGAAAAGCCCTAGATGGAAACTTGAAGAAGAACACTTGAATCCCCTTCCTCTTTCCTTTCTACTCTTACATGCACCAAATGAGGTTTATCATTAATGATTTTCCCTTAAAAGACCCTGTCCTGACCTCAAAACGACATAGTTTAGGTCTTATAAGTGTAGGAAATTACGAGAAAGCCCTTACTAATTCACAGGAAATAACTGTCGGGAGACCCCAACGGGCAACCTGACGATTCATTACCAGGGACAACGAGTAGTTGGGTTTTTTCATCCAGTCTACTGGAATTTTTCACCTGGGCTCCTAACGGAGGACATGTCGACTCATCCTCCGAGGCAACGACTCGTTACCAACTTCCGTCAAGTATACTGCCTCATCCTTAATTAAATCCTCAACCTTACCCCACGGTGGACCTAATGACTCATGGTGGCTGACCACGAGTCGTTCCCATGCCTGTGGGGACCTCAACTCCTCAGCTCAGTCCAACCTTCCCATAAGCCACCTGACGACTCGTGGGGTCTCTTCACGAGTCGTCTAACGACTTTTCCTGCACTGCTGCAACATTTTCCAGATTTTTCCCCGTTTGACTCCCGGGTCTTATCCTTGGTTCCCGGGGTATAACAGTAATATAGGCTAAAAGTGATCTTAATCAAAAAATGGACTATGATCATATCCTCATCAACCATCCTTAGCCTATGCAAAGACCAACCAGGAAAGTTCTAGATGTTTAACACAATACCGAACTTACTACTATACCTCACTCACACATGGTACATGACTATTGTCACCTCACCTGTTTGGTATATACATGGATTAATAAAACTACTCATGTTGACAAACTAAATGACATTAAGAGATCCACAGAAATCATGTATGTTGTCACAAATACATCGCTAATGCATCAAACATATTTTTAAACAGGGTCACTTTTTTCCAAAAACCAAAACTAGTGCATTTTTATTGGCTGAGTACTACTAAGCTACTTTATAATTGAATAAAAATCACAAACTAAAAAAATAAAAATCCTACACATACCGGTTCTACTAGATAGCATGCCTGAGGGAAAAGAAACTCAGAAAGAAAAACCCTCAGATGAACCAAATATCCCAAAAATCACAAGTACACCCCCTCCCCTTTTTTTGAAAAGTTAGCTTCGTCCCCAAAGCATCATCTAGAAGAACATAGGGAAGAGAACATACCAATGCCGCACTAGGTGCTCTGTCATCTCACGGAGGTGGTAACTCTGTTGTAGTAGTGGCGCTAGCAGTGGCCGGCATGCTCAATTGTGTGTCAATAGGGGGAGTGGTCCCCCAAGTAGTCGTGGCCGCTTGGACGGCCTCTGAAATTTTCGGGGCTGAATGTGGCTCTCCCGAAGGGTCATGGCCATGGGAAAGCTCTGGCTGAGGTATGTGGAGCTGCCTGCTCCTCTAGCTCTCTCATGCAGCTCAGTGATATGTGTGTCATGAGTCTGCATGCTCTCTGCTCTAGCCCGCTTGCGCTCTTTTCTCTCCTTCTTTCTTCTTTTTCTAAAACTCTCCTCACTAGCATCATCAGCAGCTCTTTTCTTACCTTTATCACCAGCTGTGGTCGGCTCCCAATAAGCCACCAAATCAATATCCTCATCAAGATCAGCATCTAGGTCTTGAAGAGTGGGGGCTACTAAAACTGCCAGTTTTCGTGATGACAACTCAACTACTTGGCTCCAAAGAGCCCCCAACTCCACACGAAGACTGTTGGTATCGGTCTGCTCCGCCATTGTATCATTGAATCGGCTCTCAAAACTATCTAGGCGAGCATGTAGAGCCTGAGCTGCTGCCTCTATCTCTGACTTGACCCATGGTTTTACATTATCCATCATGGCCTGAATCTTATGCTCCGCCATGTTCAATCTTTTAGCTAGAGTTTGGAGGAAATCCTATGGTACCAAAGTATATCGTACTGGTGTTTGTGCTTGCATGTTGGGCAGTGGTGTAGCTGAGATGCTGGGAGCTGACTGTGAATGACCGGCGTCTGTAGCCGGTGTCTCTCTTTACTCCTGTATAGTGGGGACATTCACCTGTGCGTCCCCTACTGGTTAGGTTATTGGGATAGCTGTGTGGAATTCTATATCTGCTTGCCGGGTTCATCTTATCCCGAATAAGGCCTATATCTGCAATCCTTTGGCCTCCAATCAATCGCTCGTCACCCCGTGGAACTTCTGCCTCCATACATAATTTGAAGACAAGACTCAGGAATAGGATAGTAGTACTTACTCCCACCGCCTGGTCTCGTATCTCATCCCCTATGATCCTCAGAATATTGATGGTATAATGAGACATGAGGCATGCAACCAAAGTCGCTCTGTCAGCACTCAGTGTGTTGTCATTGACCGTAGGTGCTAACCGATGGTGCACTAGTGTCCATCAGGCTTTTTCAATGAAGTTTAGTGTAATCTTGGTCACCTGCTTTCCACATGTAACCCATTTAGCTTCATCTTTGTTCTCAGCAATCACCCCTGCTAGCCATTGCAGCTGCCTCTGTCACTCCAGCATACCTAGGGATCTAATCTGTTTCGTTGCTTCCACTCTATAATCATACTTTGGCATCATCCTGGTAGGAAAGAACTGTGGGTCGTACAATAATCGAGCAATGGTCTGCTCAGATATATCAACTTCTCGGCCTCGGACCATAACACTCTCTAGATGAGGCTGGTCTTTTATCTTCTGCCCTTCCTTTGCCTTTACCTCCATGGTGGCCAAGTAGTTGGCATAGAACTCCCGAACTATGTTTTCTATGTACTATGTTGGAGTCTTGTCCATCTACTCAAAACCATATAAGCTAAAAATTTGTTTCATCTCCTTAACTTCATTCAATGCGGTTGTGAGGATCGATGGTTCTTCTTGAATTCTCCTCCGTGGCTTATTTTTGGCGGTAATAGAGATGCCTTGTTCATGGATTTCTTTGGCTCCCGGCACTCTCCACTAGATTGTACGGTTTGCTCTGGGTGGGGTCTGCTCTTGTGCAATAACAGGAGCCTCTTCCTCTGACCCATCACTGTTGTTTTCCTCTTCACTCTAGGTCTCTCCTGACCCTTCTTCAGCATTAGAGTCGCTCCCTGACTTTTGATGTTCCTCTCTAACTCCCTCTTCATACTGGGGAGCTTGAGCAGATGTGGTAGTGATTGCTATAGTTTGGGCCTTTGCTCTCGCCTAAGTGGTTCTAGTTCCATTGGTGTCCGAGGTGTCTACTTGATACTCCTCAATTGAACCACTAGGTGAGTCTCTGGCCTTGTCAGACTTCGAGTCAGTTGGTTCATTAATCAGTCTCCTTTGGGCTTTTGTGTTTTCTGCCCTACGTTTGTATGTCATTGTACCTGTAGAGAAAGAAGTTAGCATTTTGTTTTTGAAAAAGAATAATTCAAAAGTAGATATTCTAAATTTCATCACGGGTCCTCACTACGGGTCGTACCATGGAGGTACAACTCGTGAGAAGCCCCAGAGTTGCAACATTTGTCAGTACAACTCGCAGGTACGACTCGTACCATAAAGGTATGATCCGTACTACAAGTCTTCTGATGAAGCCCAGCATTGCTATTTTTCTGAATTTTTCCACGACTCATGGTACGACCCGTAGGTCGATTCCATGAGTCATAAGAAGGACATTTTCATGCGACTATGTTCATTTTGGTGGCACGAGTTCTCAGTACGACTCGTAGTGGCATCCTACGGTCCGTACTGTGCCTCATACCACTTCAAATTTTCTTTTCTCAGTTTGCAAGGATTCTTTTTCAATTTTTAGGGTACTCAAATTTACCCCAGGTCTAGGCACATCAATGACTCAATTTAATCTGAGCACAATCCTCCCCTTTTTAACCTACTACCCGTAACTCATTAAGTTTCAAAACCTCTATTCATCTAGAATCTAGCATCCCTTTAGTCGAAGAAGCACAGTAACAACACCCTGATCATTGTCTATTTTTAAAATCAAATTTTCAAGCCTAGTGACTGACTCACAGGGGTGTTGACACCTATAATCTCAATATGTGACTCTTAACAATGTTTAACACAACACACTTACTTGATTGATGCTTCATCAATGGTAACTGACAGTGTAGGGTTTTTTGATCTTGGGTCGAGCAAGAATTTTGCTTGATTCTTTCGGAGTTGTCGAGTTACGGGTAGGGGAAAGTGAGGTTGAGTCGTGTGTTTGAATGCTTGAGCATGGGATAAGGGGTTCAGGGTGTTTAAATAGGTATGGGCAAATTTTAAAAAAAAATTGGGTTGAGTCGGGTATTAATGCCAATTTTAACCCATCATGACTCGTACCACGAGTCGTGGGAAGAACCTACGGCTCGTCCCTTGGACTCGTATGCAACCTGTTAACGAAAACTTACCAAGCAACCTACAATTACATCCTATGACTCGTACCATTAAGGTACGGTCAGTAGAGTGAATCATAGGTCATAGCTTGAGATTATTTTTTTCTAAACCTCACCACGAGTGCTGCTACGGCTCATAGGATCTCATCATGGGTCGTACTGAGAGACATAGAAGCTGATGTTTCAGCCTCCTGTTTTTAATTCTCCCTGCACACTGAGCATACATTAGTTCAATAACTTAGTTTGCCTCCCAAGAAGTGCTTGATTTAACATCGCGGCACGACGGAGGTAGCCTGGTTACTCAGACTTCACCAATCTACCACTTGGGTTGCCTCCCAAGAAGCGCCTAATTTAACATCGCGGAACGACGCAAATCTCTTGACTACTCAGAATTCGTCAAGTGATTCATACTCATCTTCCAAGGCTAAGATCACACTAACTTCCTTGGGTTGGTTCATGGTCTTGCTGATGTTGAATGTGACCTCTTCTTGATTTAGCCTAAACTTCAATAGGCTAGCTTCCACATCTACTAGAACTCTTCCGGTCACAAGGAATGGTCTCCCCAAAATTATGGGGACCTCATAATCAACCTCCCAATCCAAAATCACGAAGTCTGCTAGGAATATAAATTTATCTACCTTGACCAGCACATCGATTAGGATGCCCACCGGCTTCTTAACTGTTCAGTCAGCCATCAGTAGTAGCATGTTGGTCGGTGTGGGGGATCCCAATCCTAATTTCTTGAATACGTCCAAGGGCATCAAATTAATGCTAGCTCCCAGATCACAGAGTGCCCTTGCGAACTCGACATTTCCAATCATACATGGTATAGTGAAGGCACCTGGGTCCTCCTTTTGCTTTGCTAAGACCCTTGTAGCTATGGCACTGCAGTGATGCACATTGTCAATAGGTTCATAGATCACAAATCTCTTCTTCGTTACCAGGTCCTTCATAAACTTTGCATATCCTGGCATCTGCTTCAATGCTTCGACCAATGGTATGTTCACAGACAATTGCTTAAGCATTAAAAGGAATTTATGGAACTTACCATTCTCCATCTTCTTCTTCATCCTTTGGGGGAATGGTGGTGGTGGTTGTGGGATAGCTTTCTGCACTTGTGTTGCCCCTTGATCCATGTCAGGTTCTTTCTCACCTCTCGGGGCCTCTTGCAACTCACCAATCTCTTTCTCAGCACTTGTGTCATCATCCTCCATTATGCTCTCTTTCTTCCACTCAACTTCAACTGAAAACGGGGGGTCAACTATGGTTTTACCACTCCTAGTCATCACCGCCATACAATGTGCATCATTTTTCAGATTTTGGACAGTGTTGTTGGGTAGTGTACCCTTTTATCTAGGGTTCATTAATGCTGAAAGTTGCCCAAGTTGGTGTTCAATTTGCTTGATGGCAGTAGCTTGAG
This sequence comes from Datura stramonium, assembly GCA_018107945.1. Lineage (NCBI taxonomy): Eukaryota > Viridiplantae > Streptophyta > Magnoliopsida > Solanales > Solanaceae > Datura > Datura stramonium. The sequence goes on from JACEIK010003187.1 coordinate 65,776, forward strand.
ATTCCACTTTTTGAACCATACTTGACAAGTCTCCTCGGATCTCCTTCGACTGGTCATCAGTGGACCTCACCTTTTTCAACATCTCGGCCATCATGCTCTCCAACTTTGATTGCCCATCCTCCTCTTCTCATGCATTTGGAGGCACATAGAATCCAACCCAGTCATTGCGATATCCATCATTTCGCCTCCAATCTCCTTCTCGCTCACGACCTCGGCTCCTGTCTCTGAACCTGTTTCTGTTGTAGTTGTCTCTATACTAGTTCTGACCTTGATTTCCAGAACCTTGGCGCCAATTTTCTTGTCCAGACTCTTGGGTGTTGTTTCGAAAACCCGCCACCTGGCTATCCAAGAAGTTTGCCTCCTCCTCAGAATCAGAGTGATCAGTTCCTTGCTCCCTTCCTTGAGTACCCACTGCATTAACCTGTTTGGCTCCACTCCCATAATATGCTTTGTCAGAAAGTCCAATGATGTGCGCATGTGAGCCAACTCTTGGTTGCGCTCTTCTTCTTTTCTTCGTTGGTCTACAGACAAACCAACAACATATGTGCCTGCCACTGCATCAGCCTCCCTCATATGCCAGGCCCTATTTGTCTTAGTCACCCTGTCAAGAATGGTGGCAGCTTGCTCCCAGGTGTGACTCATCAATGCTCCTCCAGCTACCGTGTCTGCTACATTCTTGGTGCTATTGTTCAGAGACCTGTAAAAAATTTCCAACAAACTATCATCTGGGATTTTGTGGTTGGGGCACTTAGTCAACTTCTTTTTGAACCTCAACCAAGTTTTATGAAGTGCCTCAGTTTTAATCTGTCAAAAATTATAGATCTCGTCTTTTAGATGCAACATCACGGATGGAGGAAAGAATCTCTCCAAAAAGGCCTGTTTAAGCTCCCTCCAGTTGGTTATGGAGTCGTTGGGCAACTCCGATAACCACTAAGTAGCTTCCCCTGATAGAGAAAAAGGGAAAAGTCTGAGCCGTATTGCATCCTGGCTTACTCCGGGCAACTTGTACGCCTTACATATTCCTACGAAGTTCATTAAGTGCAGGTTGGCGTCATCCGTTGCATGACCACTGAACACCCCTTTCATGTTTAGCAACTGAATCATGGTGCTAGTAATGTTGAATTTGGCCCCAGCAGGCAATGGTGATGGCACAATTGCTCTAGTCGACCCAACTTCATCAATGTCCGGGTCATCATCATCATTAAAGAATTGAGGCGCAAATCTATGAGCTCTATTACCCCTCCCTTGTCGACCAGCATTTACCACTTCATCTCTTTCATCTTTCGCATGTTGTAGTGCATCTTGCTGAGCTAGCTCGGCTTGCTAACTTCTTCAGTATGCGTGCTTCTCTTTGCTCATGGTTTTCCATTCTATGCAGTGCTCTTTCGATTTCTGTATTTAGTGGAACAAGGGGATCTCCTCTACTCCGAGTACTTGGCATTCACCGGAGAACAGCTGGTGGGTATTAAAAATAAAAATAAACGTAATTAAGGAAATAACTACCAAAAAGTTACAAGATAATAACCTAGTTTTAGTCGTATTCTCCAACAACGACGCCACTTTTTGATAACGCTCAAACCACACCTCTTACTAAAGTAAGAAGCGGACGTTGTCAATAAATAACCCAACTAGAGGTTGGGGTCGATCCCACAGGGAATAAGGAGAACTAGATTATAGCCGGTAATTGAACTTGTGAGGTAGTTACTTCAAAATAGGGGGATTCTAAAAGAAATCAATAATAAAAACAAGTATCAAAATTC
>JACEIK010003187.1:81353-97992 GCA_018107945.1 Datura stramonium
TATAAAATCACATGAAAATGTATCAAATAGCTTAGCAAACACGACTAATTTAAGTTGTAAAGCGTATCACGGGACCTATATTATTTCCCGTGATCAGTATCGTCTCATGATTACAGGTCCGAGTGATCAGACTCAGCCGCGCCACTAGTCCTGCTTACATATCAATCAAGTTTAGCCAGTGTTGGTGATCCTCATCTTCTGAGCATATTCAGTTTAGTTTGTTATTTTGTTATTTCAGTTACAGACTTTTATCGAGCTAGTTGGGGATGTTGTCCCATCTGCTCATCAGTTATGTTAGAGGCTTTTTAGAAAATATGTAGAATCTCAACTTGTAATGTTGACTCTGTGCAGAATTCCACTCATTCATTTCTAATTTATCAACTTCCATTAATTTATGTTATTTAGCCGCTATGCTCATGCCATGGGTTGACCTAGACCCATTCGTGGTTTTAGGTTCTGTGTTTAGGTCCGAACCTATGTTCGGATTGTGACAAACTTGGTATCAGAACAAAGGTTCAGAGTATCCTAGGATGTCCGAAAGCCGCGTTAACTAGAGTATTTTCCATGGGTGTGAAACACACCACACTTATGGGGGAGAGGCTACAAGATGTTTTAGGAAAAAAAATTTCTTTCATGATCTATGTCGTGCGATGAAGTATCTCTCTATCCTTCTGACTCGTGTTATTCGCGTTTGTAGAATCATGTCTCCATGCCGAGTAAATGGTAGAAGAAATAGAAATATAAATGGCCATGAAGATGGCAATGGAGATGGGCACCAGCAAGACCATCCAGCACCGGCCGGTCCTTTGCTCGGGCAGGTCTCTCATGCTGAGTTTAAGGCAGCCTTTCAGATGTTGGCCCAGTCTTTAACCGCTTAGGCCAACCAGCAGGCAGTGGCCCATGATCCTCAGAATGGGAATGCAGTGGAGGGTCGAGTTCAGGATTTCCTTAGGATGAATCCCCCTGAGTTCCTTAGGTAAGAGTGGATGAGGACCCACATGAGTTTCTGGAAGAGATATAGAAGATCACCCAGATCATATGGGTGATAGGGAAAGAGAGCGCAGACTTAGTCTCCTATCAGCTGAAAGGGGTTGCTTATATTTGGTACAGTCTGTGGAGGGATGGTAGAGCAGTGGGCATAGTTCTCATGAGCTGAGATAAGTTCATGAAAACCTTCTTAGACAGATTCTTCCCTAGAGAGTTGAGGGAGGAAAAGGAAGCAGTGTCATGCCCTGAGTCTATACCTGGACGAGACACGGTACTTGGAGTCACAAGTAACCCCAAGTCAACCCATGGTCTATCATAACACTGGCATTCTGAGTAAAAACATAGCGGAAGATTTAAAATAATAAAGTAAAAAATTTATGAAGAAGAACTAAATCATAAAATTTAAAATAATTGAAACAAAGCTGAAAAATCTGAATCTATGTCTGTGTCTGAAAGCCATCTATCTGATAAGTTACTGGGACAAACCCCCAGCTAACTCTAAGTCTAACTAAAAGAAATATAACTGAAAAGAAATAATCCTCATCCTCGAAAGATGAGGAATCACCAATGATGCAGCTGAAAGCTTCTGAGCGAGATCTACTAACGGTGCTGATATTGAAAACTTGCAGCTGTATCATAAAATGATACAACATAAAAGGTACGCATCAGTACTTTAAATGTACTGAGTAAGTAGGAGAAACTATAAAACGGAGAACAAATAACTGAACTATAAAGACATGCAATGACCCACTGAAATGTTGAAATTGAATAAACTGTGATATACTAAGATAGTCAAAATGACCTTGCTTGATGGTCAAAGACATGCCCTAAATATGAGATACTAATCTAAAAAACTGTATTGAACTGATTTGAATGAGTAGTCTGAAACTGTTCTAACTAAGCTAATCTGAGACTGAACTGAACTGACTAGTGGGAGAGTCTATAACTGACATATAACCACGTAAGCTAGATGTGGGGTCCGATGTACACGCCCCATTGATAGGACCCAATATACCTTTCTAGAGTATAGAGGCATGGACTGTGAGATCACTGTCTGAGGCCATAAGGCCAATAAAAATAACCTACGGTAGCAATGTAGTTCTGGGAGCCTGGGTGCGCTGGAACTCCGACCCTCTTGGTGCTAAGTCCTACTCCCACTGAATAGTCCTAACATGACTACTACTTCCAAGCTGATAGCTCGATATTGAGGGCCCAACACGAAGTCAGGGATACTTATCTGGAAACACCCTGAGAGTCTTATTGGAGCGGATCTGAAAAATGGTGTTCTATGACTGGTCAAAGTTGCTTATCTAAAAGCATTGTAACCGTCTAAAGAACAAACTGAGGCTGAAGCTGGTGGTTCTAAGACCGGTCAAAGCGACATATATGGAAGTGTCATAACTGTCTAAAGAACCACTAAAATCTAATAACTGATATCTAATACTGATAACTGGGAGGCACCATTGACACCTCAAAAATTAACTATAGTCAAACTGATCAGCTGACATTTCTGGACAACACTAGGTCTAATAATCTGACTGAGACTGGAAATGTAAATATCTAACTAAAATTTCCACATACACTAATAATATGGGGATTTCAAATATGTTAGAATCAAGCTACAAGGAAACTAGTCCAACACCAAGATCCTAAATTCTACTGAATTGAGACTTAGGGATAAATTATTCCACAAGATGCAATTCTCATAAATGTCTAGAAATAGGGAATAATAAGCAGTTAAAATCATGAGAAATATACTACTCAAAATTTTAAAGATATAAGTCTGACAATCTTCTACATCTCGAATCCACAGAAAGAGGAAAATAGTGAAGATTTTGGGGTCACAAGGGAAGAACTAATTCCTTGTTGAATTCCCACATACCTAGTGAAGAAATCCCGGAGAGAATCCCTTAAAAATCTGAGAAGAAATCAATTGCCCTAGCTTCTGCTCTGAGTCTTTCTGAGAGAATTTTGCATTCTAACTTCTGAGGGGATGCGAGGAGTGAAGTAAAACCATTGGTTACCCCTCTAATTCCCCTGATTAAAACCCAAAACAACATAGTTTAAAGTCTAGGAGTTCAAGAAATTACGTAAAACACCCTAGGAAATTCGCAGGAAAAAGGACCCTACCAGTCCCCATGAGACACTCCACGAGTCGTGAGGTCAGGGACGACTCGTGGTTCTCAATCGTGATGTGCACCGGAAATTTTCTTCAAATTCAATAGCTTGCCAATGACTAACTTCACGAGTCATTAGGAGACCTAATGACTCGTGACATCTCCCGTTGCCACTGAACCATGATTTCTCTTCATGGGTCACCACGGGGGACACCACGACTCGTGGTGTACCCAATGAGCCGTGGTGATGATCTGTTAGGTACACTTCCCAAATTTTCCAACTTTCAGTTAACCCTTGACCACGACTCACGTGACGACTTGTGGTCACTCAATTTCCCAAATTTTCAACCAAGTCCGGACCCTTCCCCACGAGTCACTCCACAACTCGTGTCCTACCCCGCGGGTCACAAGATGACTCGTTCTGTGACCTGGTGTAGAAAATCCTATTTTCTCCGTTTCAACTCCCGAGTCTGATCTTAGGGTTTCCGAGGCATTACAGGCAGAGTTCATCAATTTGAGATAAAATGATATGACTGTCCAAGAGTTCCCCTTGGATTTCACCCAGCTATCCAAGTATGCGCCAGAGATGGTTGCAAATCAGAGAGCCCATATGAACAAGTTTGTATATTGGGTGTCAGATTTGCTGGTCAAGAAGTGTAGGACCACAATATTGAACAGTGATATTGATTTCTCCTGATTGGTGATATACACCCAGCAGACTGAGGCGGATCAGATGAAGGAAAGGGAGAGAGAGGCCAAGAGGGCTAGGACAGGCAGCTTTCGGTTTTCCCAGCAGAGGCCCAGCGGCGGACATCATCAAAAGTCCACTAGAGGTTATCATCTCTTACGCCATCATTATCCAGTGCCCCATCTAAACCTCAGGGTGATTGGAGGAGCAGCGCGTCAGGTTTGAGGGGATAGAGGGATACGCCGATAGAATGCACCTTTCCAGTCTGCGGAAAATATGGTAAGAACCACATAGGAGAGTGCCTAGTCGGATAAGATATTTTCTTCGGGTGTAGGAAACCCGAGCACATGCACAAGGAGTGTCCTTTTTCTAGGTAGGGAGATAGCAGAGGTCGTGCCCAAACTACCAGTTCAGCAGCAGCTCCAGAAGCACGTCCTTCTCAACAAGGTGCATCCACTAGAAGCTTTGGTTGGACTCAGTGACATTTTTGGGCCATGTGGTGTCAAGTGAGGGTGTGCAGGTGGACTCTCAAAAGATAGAAGCTTTAAAGAATTGGATGAGACCATTTAATCCTTCGGATATCAGGAGTTTCTTAGGTTTATCTAGCTATTACAGGAGGTTTGTTGAAGGTTTTTCATCCATTGCGGCACCGTTGACTAAGTTGCTCCAGAAGAAAGTCAAATTTCAGTGGTCGGATTCCTGTGAGAAGAGTTTTCAAAGCCAGACCCATGTCCTTTTGGAGGGAGGAGCAGTTTGAATAGCTATGAGTGAGTCTACGTCCAGTCCTTGTAAATATTCTTCTTCTTCGAGTCTTTGTAAATCCATCACCAAAGTACCTATGTCCACTACACTTAGTAAAACCCTGTCTTGTAAATATGACTATCTTTATGAAGTAGATATACTACCCGATGAAAATAACGTGTCCTATACATACTTACCTCTCCTAAATCCTTATTCTGCCTTTGCCAAAAAGACAACTAATCCATGGTTACAAATTCATTCTTTAATCCAACATAAACCTAAAGGGGTAAAAGAATATGTTGCTGCTTTGAAACTCGATCAGCATCCTATTATTGCTACTCAAGAAGAACAGTTTGTCACCTGCAGATTCCCGATGATTTTCCAAAGAAATGGAAAAATCACGGATTCACCCATATTCATTTTGGTGCTATCTGTATCGCCTTGTCATTTCATTGAAGGAAAGGCCAACCTGTTGTTGCACGTCTTTCACTCCTTGATACTCGATACTAAGAGTACCAACATGCAAATTTTGGTGCAACTGAGGTCACCTTGAACGTTGGGATATTTTTTGTTACTTTATATCCAAATTTCAACATGTCCACAGAAAATGGAGAGATGAATTGATATATTCATTGAATCCATCGGGACTGACGGGGCTCGAACCCGCAGCTTCCACCTTGACAGGGTGGTGCTCTGCGACGATACTCACCTCAGCCTCCTAAGCGACCCATATCTGACAGAAGCCTTAAAGATCCAATTCCAAATACAGTGAGCTCCACAAGCTAGAGATGCTATCCAGGCAACTCTTCACTACCTAATAGCTTGGCGAGTTCATAACCATGCCATGGATCTTTCATTTCCGAGTGGAGATGATTCTTTACTGCTATATATAGATGCCACCAACGGAACTAACACATGCACCCAAATACCCAGAAAAATACCAAAGGAAGAACTTGTCAAAATTCTTCCTGACTCATGGGTTACCAACTATGAACGGATGAGAGAACCTCCTGTTGAACCTCTTTGATCCACAGAACCAATCTTTGTCAAAAAAAACAGTATCAAACTGTAGCCATCAGTATTGACCACTCTCATCTCAAAAATCCAAATAGCACAACCTTTTCTCTTCAGATGTACCAGCCTACATTCGAACCTTTACCTGAAGAAGAAGAGGATCTATTCGATTGGAGCCTTCCAACTGTCATGAGTGAACATGATTAGATCAAACAGTTCAATCATGAAGGTCATGATGTAAGGTGGTTCAAATGTCCCTTCACCGGGCACTTCCCTTGGATATCGAATGTGACTGCCAAGAATGTCTGGAGGATGAAGTTGAATATATAGAGAAGAAGGCCAAATCCAAAAAGAGGAAGGGGAGATGCTCTGAAAAGGAATTCCGTCAGCGATATGAAGATAGAGATCCATCTATCGGTTCCCTTAGCCGTCCAAAAAAATATGAATTCCTTGTCTCCTACAAACCCCAAGATTGGCCAACTCTACCTACTCCAGCCAAAAAATCACACAACCCTCAAATCTTCATAATGAGTCCATCTAGCTCTAGCCATACTCCAGAATTTCCATCACAACAACCCTTTGAAAAAGATGGTGTAAGCCATGCACAAAAAATACCAAAGAAAAACGTTGTGTTGCCCACTGGAGAAAAGCCACCTACCAGTGATATTGAGGCTACCATCAACTGGCAATCTGAAAATGCAATCTGCCAGAACAAGGTGCTGACCAATATCGTCACTTCCCTCAAAAACATTGCTCACACACAGACCAAGATGATGAGCAAGGTGGAGGACATTGAGAAGAAAGTGGAACGGACATCCAATCAACATGTCGGTCTTATCCGAGCCCTGGAACTACGACTGCAGAATATGAAGTATGAGATCTGTCCACCAGGCACTTCACTTTTCCACTTCTTTTCACGGCAACAAAAGGAAATGGATGACATCAAAGAACAAATCAAACACCTGAGACATGGACCTTTTGAGCCACAAAGAACCCAAAGCCACTCTCCAAAATCCTCATTTTTCCCTATGCCATCACAGACATACTCACCACCTAAATTGGCCCGTCCTGGTACTACCTCTCCTTTCATTCCACATGAACCCACATCCTATCCTCAAAAATCCAAAGAGGAAACTGAGTTTGACATTGCAAAATGGGTTTGGGAAAGGAAATATGCTCTTGCAGCAGAAAAGCATGCCAAAAGAAAGAAAGAGGTTGGAGAAAGTTCCAAGGATCCAGATCCAGAAAACTTGATGATCTCAGATCAAGTTGTTCCGGAAGTTTATGGCTTGGAAGAAAATGATAGCACAGGATCCAATACTGAAGAGACAATAGATAGCGATCCTACTAATGAAACTGAAGAAGCAGAGACTGAGTCAAGTGAGAATCTCTCACTAGACACCTCTGAGGAAGACAATCCACCGATATACATGAATCAACCAAGAGAACCAGAAGTTTCTGAAGTCGATATTGATCAAGACGGGATGACAGAAGACCCGATTCCGGAAAGAAGACCAGAACAACCAATGCCAAAATTGGTTGGAACTAGGTTCCATACTTTCACTCTCGATGATGTCAAGGTTTCGAAATGGCCCCACAGAATCCAAGATTTCCTTACTTGGATGGTAATGAAATACTTGGTAGAATGGGAGAAGTATCTAATTTTGTCAAAGTTCACATCAAGGTTCTCCGGCATCCTTAGAGATTGGTGGATCGCACTGGAAATGTATGACAAGAATACTTTCCTCACGTCCCAAGACTTTTCTTTCAAAATCAGAATTCTACATGAATTCTTTTGTGGAGATACAGGCCAGAGGCAAGAAAAGCTACGAAGACGATTCTTCTAGATGAAATGCGTATCATTCGACAGAGATGTCATTGATATTCATTTCCAAAAGATGGAAATAATATACTTTGAACTTGGTGGAGACGCCAGTTCGAAGCAAGCTTTTGTTTCATCCTTGCCAAAGATGTTAGCAGGACAAACCATGACGATTATCGAGGAAAAGTTACAATCAATCACAATCCCTGAAGTTGGCTATATAAGGCAAGCAATTTTCATAGCGCTAGAAGATATCTGTACAAAGAGATATGTTCTGAAGCAGATCATGCACAACAATCCAACCCTTGATAAAGCTTGCAGTAGACCTGACCTAATCACCGGGTCCAGTTGCTCTTTCCATGCCAGAAGGCAAAGCAGATTCAAGAAATACAAGAAGTTCAAATGGCCAAAGCCTACTAGAGGAAGATCCAAATACACCAGGCGAACAAAATACTTTAGGAGAAAACATCCAGGTAGATTCTAGAAGAATGACAGATGCTTCATCTGCCAAAAGATCGAACACTTTGCAAAGAATTGTCCTCAAGATAAAAGATCTATCCAGCTTCTTACCGAATAGAAGAATACGCTGATGTCAAGGACAATGACCTTGAATCAGTCCTTTCAGTAGAAGATGAGTTGTCAGAGGACACTCTTTTCTCCATGGACGTATATGAATAAAATGGACATGACCATTACCAGATTTTAGAGGTTGAGGAAGAAATCAACATCATTATTAATATTCCTCAAGTCCAGTTGAACATTTATCCATCCAAATGGGATAAGCCGATTCAGGTCATTGCATTCATGGATACTGGTGCAACCTCATCTGATGAATCCAGCAGTCCTTCCTGATGATCAATGGATTTCTCATTTCAAGAACTTCAACACTACATCAAATGGAATCCCGAAAACCATGGTCATCACAAAACATCCGATAATAATTGAGTTCTTCCCAGGACTAAAATTCAGAATAAAGTTGTTTGGATCAGATGTCCCATGAAAAGATCTCATAATCGGATTCTATATCTTCGGACAACTCAAGGATAGACTCCACATTGGAGCCTATGGAATAGCATTCAAAAAGAAATTCAATCCATACTCAGAAGTCTCACGCCTATTCCAGATCACTGAGGACGAGCAGATTAGAGAAATCGAGCAACAGTTGATGGAACATTCATGTGCTGAATCTTATAAGGAGTTTATGAAGAAATGCAAAAACCCGCTTTGGTTGAATGAAGACTTTTTCATCAAACTCCCATTGAAGAAGAATGAAAACATCAACCCAACCAAGGCAAGCCACTCTGGCATGAATCTAGAGCACCTTCAGCTTGCAAAGAAGGAGTGCGATGAACTCATGGAGTTTGGACTGATCGAGCCGTCTTATTCTCAATGGGCATGCTGGGCTTTCTATGTCAACAAGAGAGTTGAGCATACAAGAGGTAAACTCCGATTAGTCATAAACTACCAGCCACTCAACCATTTCCTCCAAGATGATAAATTCCCTATACCAAATAGTCTTACCCTACTTTCACACTTAGCTAAAGCTAGACATTTTTTCAAGTTTGATCTCAAATCTGGATTTTGGCAATTGGGGATACATTGTGAGGAAAGAACAAAAATAAGATTTTGCATTTCTGACCAACACTTCCAATGGAACGTTATGCCATTTGGGCTGAAACCTGCACCCTCTCTTTTCCAAAAAGCCATGATTAAAATCTTTCAGCCTATCCTCCATACCTCACTAGTATACATTGACGATATCCTATTGTTCAGTGATACTCTGGAGGAACACTTTGCCTTACTCCGTCATTTTCATGATATAGTAAGAGAAAATGGAGTCATGCTCTCTGTGAAGAATGGTCCTTGTTCAAAAGGAAATTGATTTCTTAGGGATGAATTTTAGCAATGGAGCATACAGTCCAGGTCCGCACATATGTCAGGAATTGCTCAGATTTCCAGACACCAACTTCACTACAAAGCAGCTTCAACAATTTTTAGGGATCATAAATTATGTTAGAGATTTTATTCCTGAAGTCTCTATGTATATTTCTCCCCTTACAAAGATGCTCAAGAAGAATGCCCAACCATGGGGTAAGAGCAGGATGAAGCTGTCCAAAAAATAAAGCAGGTGTCTCAACAGGTGAAGACTCTCCATATTCCTTCAGATGGAAAGAAGATACTGCAAACTGATGCCAGCAATGAATACTAAAGTGTAGTTCTTCTAGAGGAAAAAGATGGCCATAGATGGATATGCGAATATGCTAGCAAAAAATTCAAGGATTTGGAACAACACTATCATTCCACCTTCTAGGAGATTCTTGCTGTGAAGAATGGAATCAAGAAGTTCAACTTTTTCCTAATTCACACTGAATTCCTAATCGAGATGGATATGAAGACGTTCCCAAAGATGATCCAATTAAATCCGAAGATACTTCCACACCCGCAAATTCTCGGATGGGCACAATGGTTCTCACCCTACAAATTCCAGGTGAAGCACTTGAAAGGGAAAGATAATTTCCTCTTCCTTCCCTGACCAGATGAATTCACAAAAAGGTTTTTGCCAAAAAAAACCAAGAAGATCAAAGAACCAACCGATCATGTGTTCATGATTACCAACCCACCAGGTCCCAGGTCATCAAGGCTGCCAAGTCACCCACCAGACTTGTTCAGTCAATATGTAGACCCATTCGATCCATCCATCCTGATTGAAAGACGGACTTTCTATGAGCTACAAGTTTTTAGAAAATACGGAGGATCCATCCTAAAGCCGTATGGAGTCAACCCGGAATACCCATTCCGTCACATGTTCATACCACTTGCTAATGATTTTCCACAGGAACTCTTATGGTTCTTATGGTACTNCTTATGGTTCTTATGGTACTTATGTCACTAGTATTACATCCTGATGGAATTCAAATGCAACGTATTCAGGGACTTTGACAAGATTGAACCAGCTTTGAAAATGTTTTTACAGTGGTTCAGGTCGCGGAAGTACTGGGTTCAATGATTCAAGAATTCATACGATGCAAAGGTATTCATGCTACATCGACCAATAAAGCTAATCGACGGGAAAGTCCATGTTGAGCCAGAAATCTCTTTCTGTTGGCGATTTCTAGTCTCTATTTTGTCCTTGGAAGAAGAATACTACGAAGCACAAAGGTTTATCTCCCAGCAAAATAAGTGCATTCCAAAAGAGGTTTGGTCAAAAGAATGGGCACCATGGAACCACACTAATAAACATCCTCACTGGAAAGAAGTCCGAAAAGCAGCAAAGAAATATTAGGCACCCTACGAGATCACCAGAGATGAAATCACTCAAGCCATCACATGGATCAGGATGAACGTCCCATCAAATACTCCATCACAAAGCTCTCAAAATATGGAGCAATCCATGGCAGAAAGATCAAGCAGAAAATGCTACTTTATGAGATCGCTGAAACGGAGCTTACATGATACGAGCTTCTTCGACGGCAAATATGGCTTCCGATGGAATCCAGGTGGAGAATTCTCAAACCCACCAGTGGCACCTCCGAACGTCGTCTCACTGGATAATGGTTGATGACGTGTGCAAGACGTGTGCAAGAATTTAGAAGCTCACCGCCTCATATCACTCGCCGAAATTTACTACACATATAAGGACGAAAGCGGGCCCCACTTCATATGCCATCACATGGGCTTCCTTGTACATATTAGGCTAGCCGTTTTATTAGGTTGTTTGTTTTATTAGGCGTCTTTTGTTATTAGGCTTTGTAGATGAGTTTGTTTAAATAAGCTGCCAGATTTGTCTTTATCATCCATGAAAATAGGTGTGTCGTTTTTGTTTTGTTAGTCTTTCTAGAAAGGTGTGTCGAGCCTATCTTGTATGGAGTCTTATCTTGTAGTCTCCTAACCCCTATATAAAGGAGTCTAGGTTGTCCATTGTAAATTAGAGTAGAGTAGAACACAGCTAGTTGAGTCTTGTAAAAAAATTTCTATGTTCAATAATATGAGTGTTTGCTAAATTCTCTCTTGTTCTTCCTTTCCAAAGTCATGGTATGGTTGATCCTTGAAGTAGTATAGGGCCTCGACACGTCGGGTAAGCAAGCTTGTTCCAATTACAATAGTTTTCTAAAGTTTATAAACAGCTAAATTTGTAAGTAGAATAAAAGATTTCCCAAGTTGTGTAGCTTGGCAGACCGTCTGGGTGGATGTAAAAGCCAGCCCCTTTTTGTAGGGAAATTCTTTTATGTCTATGATGAAATTTACTGTTCGACTGACTTGGAAAGCCGTCCTACGGAATGTTGAAGCCGGATTTCATGGCAAGCCATCCTTCCGGATGTTGAAGCCCAGTCCCCCTTCATAGGAAAACTATTTTGCCTGCAATCTCGCCGCCTTGCTCGCCTTATGCCCGACTTTTTTGCATCAGAGCCCTCTGTCTTACCATATTGACCCTACCTAAGGGTACAGATGGGTTCGTTGTGTATTTTGATGCCTCTAGGGTTGGCCTTAGATGTGTGTTGATGTTGCATGCTAAGGTCATTATGTACGCCTCTAGACAGCTTAAGAATCATGAGAATAATTACCCGATGCATGACCTAGAGTTGGCAGCAGTGGTGTTCACACTGAAGATTTGGAGACACTACTTGTATGGTTCATGTGGATGTGTTTAGGGACCACAAGACCCTATAGTATGTGTTCACTCAAAAGGATTTGAATTTGTGATAGAGGAGATGGTTAGAGCTACTCAAGGACTATGACATGAGTGTCCTTTATCATCTAGGCAAGGCCAATGTATTGGCGGATTCTCTTAGAAGACTGTCCATGGGGAGTGTTTCTCATGTGGAAGATGGAAGGAAAGAGTTGGTGAAATATATACGTCATCTTGCACAATTAGGGATTTGCCTTGTTGACTCAACGGATGATGGTGTCATTATTCAGAAAGGGTCAGAATCTTCCTTGGTGATCGAGATCAAGGTTAGGCAAGATGAGGATCCTATTTTGGTAAAGTTGAAGGAAGCGGTTCAAAATCATAAGGTAGATATTTTCTCCCAAGGGAGAGATGGTGTACTTCGATACCAGGGCTATTTATGTGTTTCAAATATCGATGATTTGAGAGAACAGATGTTGTGTGAGGCCCATGGCTACCGATATTCTATACATCCAGGTGCCACTAAGATGTACCGTGATCTAAGGAAAGTCTACTGGTGGAATGGCACGAAAAAGGACATAGTGGAGTTTGTGGATAAGTGTCCAAATTGTCAACAAGTGAAAGTGGAGAATCAAAGATCGGGAGGTATGCTACAAGACATCAGTATCCCTATATGGAAGTGAGAAGATATTAATATGGAATTCATCACAGGGCTACCTCACACTCGTCGACAGTACGACTCTATTTGGGTGGTTGTAGACAGATTGACAAAAGCAGCTTATTTCTTATCGGTCAAAACTATCGACTCAGCGGAGGATTATGCTAAATTGTACATTCAGGAGTTAGTTCGGTTGCATGGAGTTCTCTTGTCCATTATTTCTGATAGAGGTACTTAGTTCACCTTGCAGTTTTGAAGATTGTTCCAGAAGGGACCTAGTACTCAGGTCAAGCTTAGCACATCTTTTCACCCTCAGAGAGATGGTCAGGCCGAATGGACCATTCAGACTCTTGAATACATGTTGAGAGCATGTGTTATTGACTTCAAAGGTTGTTGGGATGATCATTTACCTCTTATCGAGTTTGCTTACAATAACAATTACCACTCTAGCATCCAAATTACTCCATTTGAGGTTCTTTATGGGCGGAGATGTAGATCGCCTATTGGTTGGTTTGAGGTAGGTGAAGCTACATTGATAGGGCTAGATTCAGTTCATGAGGCTATGGAGAAAGTTCAGCTCATAAGAGAAAGACTAAAAACAGCTCAGAGTCATCCAAAGTCATATGTTGATGTGAGAAGGAGAGAACTTGAGTTTGAAATTGATGATTAGGTGTTTTTGAAGGTGTTTCCCATGAAGGGAGTGATGAGGTTCAGACAGAAAGGAAGCTTAGTCCCCAATATGTTGGTCCCCATAGGATTGTGAGATGTGTTGGCAAGGTGACCTATAAGTTGGAGGTACCAGCGGAGTTGGCTTCGGTATATCCAGTTTTTCATGTATCATTATTAAAGAAGTGCATTGGTGATCCGACTTTGGTTGTCCTAGTGGAGACTATAGGTATGAAGGATAACCTTAGCTATGAAGAGGTACCAGTCGAGATCCTTGATCGTCAGGTTCGGAAGTTGAGAAACAAAGAAGTAGATTCAATGAAAGTATTGTAGAAGAATCAACTTGTTGAAGGAGCTACGTGGGGGGATGAAGCAGATATGATGACTAGATACCCGCATTTATTCCCTTCCGACTCAGTTTCAGCTTGAGGTATCAATTCCTCCATAGTACTCTATTCAGTTTTATTTCTAGTTCATGTATCTCAATTCTTTTCATGTTAGTGCATGTATGTGTGATTCATGAATTACTTCAGTCATGTATATCACTCCGGAGTCAATCACTCCGTCAGTTTTCAACTCTAGATATTCAGTATTTGGGATTGCAGTTCCTTTCCCTATCCTGTTGGTATGTTTAGTCTACATTCCAGGATGAATGTTCCCAAAGGGGAGATATTGCAATATCCCAAAAGTTCCTAAGACTAGATGAGAGAATTGGAAATGAGTTCAGCAAAAAAATCTACATTTTTTCCTTAGAACGACTGTGGTACGAGTTGGGGTGACAAGTAACATACTGTGGGAGGAGTCGTGGTGTAATGCTGAAGTAGGATGCCCAAACCACGGGTCATACCAGGAGTCGTAGTGCATAGGTACGACTCATGGTCAGGAGTCGTGGTGAGACACTGGGATGCCAAGGTTGGAAAGGACGGATCATGGAACGATTCATTATGGGAAACAACGAGTCGTGATAAGGGTCGTGGTTTGGAGGTTCTGTGTATGGATGGGTTGTCATGATTGGTGTTACGACCCGTGGTAGGAAACCACGAGTCATGGTTTGTAACCCGTGGAAATATTCAGAGAAAGTGAGAGTTCAGGCTCAGTGACAACGAGTGGTATTACGACCAGTGATGACATGTAACGACTTGTTGTAGGCATTCGTGATTTGATCCTCGGGAACCAATCCTATGACCGGTGGTGACAACGGGAGGTGATCGCAAGTCGTCACTTTATGGTGCAATTCATGGTGAGAGTCGTGATGACTTAGCAGTGCTTATTTTTTAGAATTTTTATTAAGGGTATTTTCGTAAATCCTAAACTCTTAGATCCTAAAATACATCGTTTTAAGTCCTTAAAGAAGTGTATTAAGGGAATTTAACCTATTCTAATTCATTCAACTTTTATGCATGCAAGTTTAGAAGTTTTCCATTTAAGATCAAGCTTAAGCTCTTCAATTTCTTCACCAAATCTCTTGGGCTTTCAAAGTCCAGTTGACAATCAGTTTACCCAGGTATGTAGAGCTATGAATGAGAGTTCCTTTCACTCTCATGCTCATAATTCTCATTAATTCTATGAATTCAAGTTCTAGATCAAAAACATGATCATATGAGATTTTAACCCAATTTTATGAAATTCTCTATGATTTATTTATGGATCAATTTCCTTCATATTTCAAAGCATGTTTTAAGATCTATGGGTAGATTTTATACCTATTTTGATTATAAATTTGTGGTTTCAAGTTTTTAGAAAATTATGCCCAATTATGCAAGTCTCATAAAAAGTCAAGTTGATGATTCTATTATAATCTCGATCCTCCAAGCTCTAACTTATGGTTTATGATTTATGATATGACTTCCTACAAGTACTCTTCATGAATTTATGAATTTCAAGTATGGTGATTTTCTCAAGCATGTATGTTCTTCATGATTTATGAGTTTATGATTTTGGTCGACTCACAGACCCTTGTTTCATGGCTAATCATGTATTTCAAGCATGATCAAGTGTGTTATCATTTAACTAGCCCATGAACTTCATGTATGATTTCATGATAATTATATGATCCCTCATGTGCATGTTTTTGGAAGTAGTGTCTAGCACCGAGTAGGCCCAGCGTTCAGGTAAACTTTGAGGTCTCAGAACTATATGCCACCGTAGGTATATATTCATGGTTGACCCTACGGGGTCCTTATTAGTGATATCACGCCAAGTATCATTCCTTTCCTTGGAAAGCCTGGGACAGCTCTGCCCACTTGAGCAAGATAGTTGGGGGATCATGTAAGCTCTATCATGATCGTGTCGGTTAACACGAGTTCTCCCATTGTTCCTCATGATTCAAGTTACACATGTTTATGACTTATGATATTATATTTTCAGTAGGTTGACCCAATGATCAGTTTATAAGCTTTTACGTATGATTTCATATATGGCAAACCCTATGATTTTATTCCTAGCTTTGGGTCATTCTATTTAAATACGAGATTCAGTCATGATTATACATGTTTTCAGATATCAGCATGCAATCCTTACTCTCATGATCTTATGATTTATATTATTTTCATGATTTTAGTTATGCTTACCCAGCCTGTTTTACTTACTTTACATACTTAATACATTCCACGTACTGACCGCATACTCTATGCTATATTATTTCATGATACAAGTCCGAGCGATCAGACTCAGACACGCCATTAGTCCTGCTTCTGTATCAATCTAGTTTAGCCAGTGTTGGTGAGTCCTTATCTTTCGAGGACATTCGTTTTAGTTTGTTGTTTTGTTATTTCAGTTATAGACTTTTATCGAACTAGTTGGGGATGTTGTCCCATCAGCTCTTCAGTTATGTTAGAGGCTTTTCTGACAATATGTAGAATCTCAGCTTGTCAGTGTTGACTCTGTTTATGATCATTATGTGTGCAGACTTCCGCTTATTCGTATTTAGTTTATCATCTTTCATTAATTTATGCTCTTTAACCGATATGTTCATGTCATAGGTTGACTTGAAGCCATTCGTGGTTCTAAGTTTCATTTCTCGATCCAGACCTATGTTCGGGTCATGAAACAAAAGGAAAAGAAAGAGAGTACTGTATATATATGACCTATCCAAAAAATCATTAAATAACATTATAATACACACAAAAAAATAAAGAGTTCTTAACACGCTTATGAAAAAATAATTCCTACAAAGAAGAGGTCATCCGCTAATATTGTAAGTTGGCACTAAATAACACAAACACTTAAAATAATAATAATAATAATAATAATAATAACAACAACAACAACAACAACAACAACAACAACAACAACAACAACAATAACAATAGTAACAATA
>JACEIK010003187.1:132598-151223 GCA_018107945.1 Datura stramonium
ATTATGAATTTATATTAAATATTAAAAATCTATGTGTATATACTGTATTTATTTTTTTATATAAACATGGGTCACTATTTATAGTAACAGTAGTAAGAAGATAACCTGAATAAGAGAGCAAATGGTGGTTCTAGATTAGGAGATTTCGAGCATAATCGCAAGAAAAGGATTAAGTTTATCTTTGTATTCTTAGAAAAAAATTTGTGCACACTCTTGAGCTCATATATATAATTTTAATTCGGCGCATCGGAATGAAAATAATGAAGTTCTTGCTACATCTTCTTTGTTCTTCTTTTTATAGCTGAAATAATTGTTTCCCTGCTTCTCTTACTAAGGGAGTTGGAAAACGAGGATGCCACATTTGTGCTCTTTGTATGTGATTTTTTATATTCTTATTAGCGAATATTGTGCTGATTCTTTTTTTTGTAGCGAGGACACATGACTGACAAAAGATAGATCTTTCGATTGGGTGACATTGAGATTTTTGCCGATGTTTAACTTTTTGAGTCATATTTTGAGGCTAAAGTCATCTTAAAGAAAATATTATTTTTGAGTTTTCAATTGTTATGTATTGAATTGAGGGACTTGCTCTACATACTTAGAGTGGTCTTAGTAGCCTTGGCCCAAATAGATCTATTCAATCAACATTACTTTTCATTTGTACTTTTTCAATATATTATATCTTTATCATTCAATTTTTAAATCATATTTATTTCTTGTAATTCGTTAAATAAAAGCTTTATCAAATTATTATAAAATTATGCGATTAAAAATTAACTCCTATAATCAAAATTATATACTCTATAAATATAGATTTTATATACACAAATTTAGATTTTAAAAAATTATTTTAAAACATTAGAACGAAACTCATTCTAGTGTTAATAATCTGTTATTAATTAAGTGCGACGACTATCTTCACTAAAAAAATAATTAAGAGGACATCTGGAGAAGTCCATGAGTTTGTTGATTAAGAAGCATCCAGATTCTTTTTGACACGTCCACCAGATAAAGGGCATAATAGTAGCTTTTATTTTTCAACTCATCTTTCCAGTTTCATTTGATGTTTCTCTAATGCACCATTATCAATGTGATCAATGTGATATATATATATACATATATATATATATATATATAAGTATATATATATATGTGTGTGTTTCTAAATGCTTACTTTTCATATATGGTGGACGGTGTACGGTTTTAAATTACACTGCTCAATTATACATTTAAAATCAATTACATGTAAAGTACTGTTTGTTATGATAAACATGTTTTATCTTTATTACTTATACAACCCACATGAATATTTTTGAAATATTTTTTCCCATCCTACCTTTAGGGATATGCATATAGATAAGCAACGTTGGGGACTATACAATTGAGATTTTGAGCACAACATTTATCCTTTTTTAATCCTCATATGGAAAATCAATTTTTTCAATATTTTATAAAAATATTTTTAATTTATTTCAATCATAATTTAATTTCCAATTTCATATAACTGACTATCTCAAATGTTTTTTTTGTTTTTTTAATTTTTTCTTTTTTTAATTTTATCTTTATTTTTTAAAAAAATTATAAGTATTAAATATGTTGATGAACTCTTTCCCTTCCTCACTGGGGTTTCCTCATTCCTGCGCCTCTATCTTCTCCTCGACTTTCATTTCTCTTTTGATATTTGCATACTTTTTGTATCTTATGTATCTGCAAACTGTCATTCAATTACAAAAAGCATTTGAAATTGAGAATAATTTTTATTTGTTATTTGTTAAATTTCTATGTTTTATGAATTCTAACTTGATTAGAAGAGAATTTGTTTAGAGATATAAATAACTAAATGATGCAGACAAGTTTGTCAATTTATTTTTTTAATTTTGTGAATAATTTAATAAGAATGATAGAATGGGAAATAGTACCATGTTTTATCAGACCGAAAATTTTTATGATCAAACAATTAAACAATGCATACAAGTTTTATTAGTCCGGCAAGAATTTTGGCAAAACTTGCAAACAATTTAGGCAAACAAGTAGAATGAATGGAGTATCAAGTCTTACCGGTCAAACAAAATTTGTGAACGATTGAACAATAAATGCAAGTTTTGCCAATCCGGCAAGATTTATGAATAATTTAACAAGATCAATAGAACGAACACATTATAAATTCTTGCTAGACAAACAAAACTTATGAATAATACATGCAAATTTTGATGATCGGGCAGAAGTTATAAATAATATATATTAAAGTTAAACTCATCATGTATAACTTCTGAACAAGACTCAAATTTTTTCTATTCTACAAAACTTATAAATAATTTGGATCAAAATTACATAATTTATAAATAAAATATAATTTTTCAATCTAAAAAGACTTTGTAAACAATTTATACCAAAGTTATGCCCCATGTGACTACTTGTGAACAAAACATGATATATAAATCCGTTAAGAATTATGAACATTATAACAAAGATAAATATGATAAAAATTGTCCTAAAAGTTATGCCCTTCCCGATATAATCTGTTAAAAGAGTAATTTTCCATTCTTCCAAATGTTTAGTGCCGAGGTTAATTTTGCACAAATTCTTCAAACGGGACAAAAATTAAATAATAGTCTCAAACGATTCTATTTGTGCAAATCTGCCCGTATGGTTTCAGAGTCTTATGGACCATTTAATACTCGGCCCATAACTTATGTGCCTTCTTCACAGACAGGCATTTATAATTCAGCCATTCACACAAATGTTCTTATTTATTTTGGAATGAATTTTAATTTTTGGCTTTATTAATTTGTGATTTTAGTTTTTATCTTTTGATACTTTAAATAACAAAAGAATAATTGAAAATGCCCCTAACAGAAAAAAAAAATGCAAGGCATAAGTTTTGACACAAGTTATGTCTCAGAGCATAAATTCACACAAATTATACCTCGGGGCATAAGTTCAGTAGCATGAACTTGTGCCTTAGGATATAAATTTAGTAGCATGGGCTCGTGTTTTACGACATAAGTTCGGTAGCATAAACTTGTGTCTAGGAGTAGAAATTCAGTATCATAAACTTCTACCTTTGGACAAAAATTCAATAGCATGAACTTGTACCTTGGGCATAAATTTAGTAGCATGGCATAAGTCCAGTATCATGAACTCGTGACTTGGGATACAAGTTCAGTTTCAGAATATTATGTCTTAAGAAATTCATGCATTGAACTTATACCTTAGCATAGCTTGTGTCTTGAGGCATAAGTTATACAATTAACCTGTGCCGACCATTTCTTTTGATTTTAATATTAAGAGTAAATGTTTGTCTTGCGGATTAAATAACACCTAGCTTATGCCTCCAGTCAAATATTTAAAAAAAAAATTTGTATAGCGAAATTAAGTCATATTTAAAGATTTTTGACTATATATTTCATTAAATTAGCACCAGGGATAAAAGTTAAACACCACCCTGAAATAGGTACAGTTTGTGCAAAAACTTATTTATAATCACTCATGGCTCACTCGCACAAATGCCTTTTTTTTGAAGTGGTCTTTGATTTTTCTTCCTCAAATTCACAGTCTTTAAATTTTGCCCTTCGACACTTTAAGTGATAAAAAAATTATCAAAAATGCCTCTAACAAAAAAAAATCGCAAGACATAAGTTTTGGCACAAGTTACGTCTTATGACATAAATTCACACAGTTTATGCACCATATACATAGTTTAGTAGCATGACAAAAGTCCAGCAACATGAATTTGTGCATGAGGCATAAATTCAACAGCATAAATTATGAATTTGTGTCTTGGGCATATATTCAACAGAATTAACTTGTGCCTTCCGGGCCAAACCTGTGTCTGACGAATTTTTTTTAAAAATATTAAGAGTAAATGTATGCCTTGTGAATTAAATAACACTTAATTTATGCCTTCAAGCAAATATTCTCTAAAAAGGATTACCTTGTGAAATTAAATTATAATTAAGGTTATTTTGAGCATAAAATTTTCATTAAATAAGCGACAAGAATAAAAATTAAAGACTATCCTAAAATAGGAAGGGACAGTCCATGCAAAAACTTGATCACTTACTGGTTACTGCACCAACTTCAAACGGGCCTACACTCAACCAAAGCCCAAATATTTTGGTGGATGTTTTAAGTTTTGTGGCTGATGACAAAATAGTTAATGGTATTACTATTAAACAACATGCTTATCTAAAAGAATATCTTTATGTTTGGGCAAAAGTAATGGCAGGGGTTCGTGACAAGACG
The DNA here is from genome assembly GCA_018107945.1 of Datura stramonium. Classification (NCBI taxonomy): domain Eukaryota; kingdom Viridiplantae; phylum Streptophyta; class Magnoliopsida; order Solanales; family Solanaceae; genus Datura; species Datura stramonium. The sequence continues at coordinate 136,844 of JACEIK010003187.1, forward strand.
TGAAACTTCACCTCTTTTTTCCTTTCTTTACACACTTTCACTTACTCGTTTTGATGATGAAAGGCCACCCTCCTTTTCTATTTGCTTCATTCACATTTCTGATTCCTTTTTATAGCCAGCCCAGATAGGTGGCTAGTCCATGTTGTACTGGGCCCGAAATGAATCTGATTGGGCTGCCACCCACTGACTAGTCCATTTTAGTATATCTGTAAAATTTAACGAACAAATTCAACTTTTTAATATTTACAGGCATTTGGACAATTTCTAGTTCAAACTTTTTAAAAAGTATTGAGGTTGAAACTGCAAATTTAAATTGTATTTGGACATAAATTTATATTACAAAATAACGCAAATTTGTCAAATAAAAATCGTTATTTAATTTAAAATATATTTAACAAAAGAAATTTTCGATATCATCGATGCTTTTATTGAACGCGAAAAAAACAAAAAATAAAAAATTTTATGTTTTAAATAAGGAAAAAAGATCACGTTCTTTGTGCATTCCTTTTATCTTTTTTTGTTTGGCCTTTTGTGAAATCCACAGTATGCTTCATTTGGTAAATTGTTTTTGGAGAAAAAAGAATCTCTAAAAGCTCATATACGTTATGTGTTCAAACTAACGAGTTCTCTAAATGGTATCAACTATTTCAAGAAAAGAGAATTTTAATAACAATTTTTTTTTTCATGGTTTTTTTTAATTTATTATGTAAAGGTTTATATTTATGGACCATGATTAAACATTAAAGTGTTTCATGAAATAATAATACGAAAAAACTAAAAGTTATTTAAAGCTTTCTATGTTTTATTATCGTGTTATTGAACAAAAATATTATATTATTTTATTTGTATTTTAACCTTTTCACGATATATTTAAATTTATTTAACTGTATTCACTCAATTGAGATATAGATATACATATGATCCATCAGCAAAAACAAGTATTATCTTCCTTAAAACTCTACTCGATGAAAGATATGTTAACAAACAAATTTAAAAATTTTAAATTAATAAATATAAAGTGTTAATAATCATTATATTATTATCTTGTTATAATAATGATATTTTTGTACTTCAAAGAATAACTTTTATCTTCAAATTTAATTTTAGAAAGGTTATTTTCAAAATATTTTGACAACTTTTGTTAAAAAAAATGTAGAAATAAGAAAATTTAAAGAATGTATATACTGTATGTACAAATCAATATATACATACAATGTGTCTTTTAATAAGGTTTACTATAATGTGTCTTTTAATAAGGTTTACTATAATTATATGATTAATTAAATATATCCACTTAATTATGACCGAGTTAAATATATATCTCTTATCATGTTCGACTTAAATTTTTTCCCAGAATTGATTGCCACTGAAATATATATATATATATATATATATATATATATATATATAATTTTTTTGGTTCTCTTTTGACAGACGATGTGGCTAAGGTTAAAGCAGGGCTTATGAAAAAAAATAGAAAGTAGAGAGAGAGAGAGATTTTGATAGAGGTTTGTAGAGAGAGAACAGTGTTCTCCCAAGGCTGAAAGCGGTTTGCTACCTCCAAATTTCCTTTGTTCTCTTTCTCCAATCCTCATCATCACCATTACAGAGAGAGAAAGAGGCAAAGGATAACGCTGCGAGAATCTCGTGTTCAAGCCATGTGTCGTTATTCGTGTTTGGACTTGTAATTTAGCTGATTCTAAATCCAGCATTTTTCTATGAAGTTAAGCGATCTTAACCGACTACGGAGATTTCGAGAACCTAAAAGTCGATGAAGTGATTATCTTATTCATTATTGTTGTGGTTCACCAGATTCTAGATTTCCAATTTGGATCCTCGCTTTTGTGCTTCTCCTGGGCTGTTGATTTATTCGGTGCGAAAAGATGAACGGTGGTGATGTTGCAGCTCCGCAGGGACCACCACCTCCGTTGGAGTGGAAATTCTCTCAGGTCTTTGGTGAACGCACGGCTGGCGAAGAAGTTCAGGAAGGTAAACTTTATCATCTCACTCACCCTTTGCTTACTGCGGATCCACTCTTATTTTGGTGTCATTATTACAATTAGGTTTTGCTAACAGTTTCTTATCTGCTATTTGATGGTTAATTGCATGAAGAATTATTTCATTATTGACCAGCAGAGAAAATCTGTTAGATTTTGATCAGGGACTTGATGGAGTGATTTGCATGCGCAGTTTAGCCCGTACAATGGATATGAACAGTCCATCAATGAACTAACCAAGTTCACTTTTTTTTTAAAAGCTAAAGTTCATTTTTTTTTTCCTTTCTAATTTTGGAGATCCTTGAACTCGTGTCTTGATGTCTCTCATGTTTGGCTGGTGAATCAGTACTTGTTATTGATTTACTGAAGGGCTATGGAGCTGTAATAACTTTATTCAATTGCAAGGGTGGTCAATTGATGGTGCGGGTGATGTATTACCTTGCTGTTCATGTAGAACTCTGATACTTCAATGTAAATCATTAGAGCATAAGTTGCTAGTTACAGTCCTGAATTTGCCACTGATGCATTTGTATGACAAGGTGGTTCCATATTTTTCCGCTAGGTATACTTTCCCCATCCCACCTGTATCAGTTTTGGGTACATGTACCCTCTTGCTTAAGGTTGTTCAAGCTTTTGTGATGCAGTCACTGGACATCTTTTTAGCTCCTATAGTAAGTTTCTTGAGATTGCAGGGCATGTTTCAATACCGCGGGCTGCTTGCAGAGAAATTTATACTGGCTGAGATGCCTAAACAGTCAAGGTAGACAAAACACCTTTCTTGAGTTTTGGAAAGATCGGAGATTGCACATGGGGGTGTCGTCTTGAATCCAGCCAAGTATTTAAGTGCACATGAGAAATGGAGACTGTCCCAGTGGGAAGACTTCAGTTCAAGATTGTTCTGCTATAGAAGTTATCCATTTCACATAGTTCCAAAGTTGTTTAATGAAAATTTATTCAACATTGTTAGGCTTCCTGAAAGTATTTTGTATCTGCTCTGTTTTTTTAGTGGTTTCGAGATGCTACGTGGAGGGGAGAGATTTGGAGCAACAATAAAGTTGTCTCATTGTGGCCTATTGGTCACGGGTTCAGCCGTGGAAGCAGCCACTAATGCTTGCATTAGGGTAGGCTATCTACATCTCACTCCTTGGGTGTGCGGCCCTTCCTTGGACCCCCATTCACGCGACTGCCTTTTTTTTTCTTTTGTCGAGATGCTACATCATAGGACTCTTGATGGGTGATAAAGTTGTTCATCGTGAATTTGATTGACAGACAACTCGTTAGAAAAAGTTCATATGCATCTGTTGAGTTTTGTAATCCTCTGCAGCTCCTACCCTTGTGCTTTAGCTTTCTCTTTTAGAACTATCCTGATTTTCTTGCCAATATTTTTTTTGGTTAAGTAAGTGGAATTTTATTGAATGCACCAAGAAAGTGCTAGTACGTACATGAAAAGACTTCTAATTCCCTTAATAAAGAAGGGATTCCACTAATTCCGGAAAGTCATCAAAATTATTTACACTGCACTCAATCTTGAGGTAGCTAGAGTTATATGCTAAATATAACCGAGTATATTGCTGAGTATTTGTTTCAAAACACCTATTGTTTCTTTCCTTATGTATTGACCAAAAAATGCAAAGAGGGATAGTGTTCCAAAAGTCTTCGAGATGCTTCTTCATTCTCTGCTCATTCCACTACAGCCTCATTTAGTGTTTCTGGATGCATCCATTGCATCGAAAACACATTAAGGAACAAGGAACATGCCCTCTCATGTGTATTGATAACACAAAAAAAAGATGAGCGGGAGATTCACTGTTGGCTTCACATAGAAAACACCTACTGCATAGCTGAAAACCTCTTTTTGTAGCCAACGAAAGCAAGGTGCTCTTGGGAATTCTTTTGTCTTCCACATTGCTTTCCATGGCCATATCTCCTGCCCAATGGAGATTTCTTTTTCAGTTAAGGAGTACGCTCTTAAGTTTACTCAACTGTCCAGGTATGCTCCAGAGATGATTGCTGAGCCAAGGGCTCGAATGAGTAAGTTCATCTCAGGCAACTCAGATTTGATGGTCAATTTAGCTAGTTATAGCAAGATTTTATGAAGTTACTTTTTCTGTCCTCCGTCTGTGCTAGAGAATCAGGAGTCTCTGGCTGTATTCAGACTCCCTCTAGTCTAGATAACAGTTGTGCAAAGTTCTCTGCTTCCTAATCGGAGCACTTTCTCCTCAAGCCAAAATTCCAACCTTTGTTACTCGAGCACTCAACAATTGTTGCATCTTCCTTCAACGTCATACCAAAATTTCAGGGAAGTTATGTTTCAGGGGAAATTAAGTCCAACCAAGGGTCCAGCTAGATTATGTGTTTTAAGATATCTCCTATAACAATTAATCGTTGATGCTCTGACATAGAGGTACAGCGAATGCCCCATTAGTTTGTTTAGTTATCGCTGAAAAGTTTATTTATGTTGGAGAAGTATATTTTATGACCTTTGGTATAGCTTAGTTCATTGTGCCAGTTAAATAATGATGGAAGCACCTAACAATGTAAAAAAGTAAAAGGTGGAATTATTAAGAAGTTGGATTGACTGGTAGCCTTTTCGCAATTTTCACAATTTGGGCCCAAATGCGACTCCTACAGAAGTTAAATCCAGATTAGAATTTTCTTTTCGACTTTATTCAGCCATTGGGGTTCCTTTTTTGTAGAAACATGGATTGTTGTAGAAGTCATTTGGCCTCAATAGAAACCACACTCAAGCTCCTTTATCATCACGCTTTTTAGGCTTGGTTCCTTTTCCTTCATTCCTCATGGTTAGTGGTCAAACATGCAGAATGTGCACAGTGGAGGAAAAGAGGCACCGAATGTTATACTGTCGATCATTGAAGTTTGCCAAAGTAAGTGTGCCTAAATACTGTCGATCTTTGAAGTTTGTTGAAGAGTACCTAAAAACAATCGCTGAAGTTGTAGAAGTCCTAGTTCATGGAGTTAGTTTGCTTGACTCATGGCAGTCTTCTTATTCTATCTAAAGTCGTCTGCTTTTGTAATATAGGACGCAAGAAAACTTCTTTTATGTTGCAACGCTCTGAGGAAAGCCATGACAATACCAAATTCACTATGTTTATTAGCAGTAGAAGAGTTGCATTCCATCAACAATAATCCTCTTTAAAGGAAGTGCTCCGAGATTTTATTACAACAACAAACAACGACATACCTAGTGCGATCCCACAAGTGGAATCTGGGATATGGGAAGGTAGGATGTATACGGACCTTACCCTTACCTTTGTGAGGCAGAGAGGTTGTTTCCAGTAGACCCTCAGATTAAAAGAAAAGAAGAATTCGAAGCACAATTATAAGAAGATAAAACAACCACCAAAAAAAAGATGGCAAAGAAAATGGAGCGACATATAGTAATAAACACTTCAACTCTGAAGAACAGCACCGAGACTTTACTACATGTTTACAATAACTTGTCTCTTTCTTTTGTGATTTTTTCTGGCTCTAGCATTGTTGAGATTTTGTTTTTACCCCTTCTTCTAGTGTTTTTAAAAGTGAAAGCATACATAAACGAAAAGTTACGTTGAGCTTGTAGCAGAATGCGAGAAGTGAAACACACTTTTTTGAACCGAGGCGCACAAGGTGTGAAAAATTTAAAAATTACAAAAAATATGAATTCAGTACTACAATAATCAAATTGTAATTAACAATGCTTGTTGTAGCATTCTATATGTTGATATTAATCTAACTCAAAGTTGAGATTCAAATAATCAACCGATTCTCATTAAATCACTTTGCGTGCATTGTATGAAGCGCACACTTCTCTAAAGCACGTGGCTTCACTCATGAAGCGATAACCCCTCTCTTTGCATTGTTTTGTCTCTTTAAGCGGCAAAGTGATGGCATTTAATAACACTTCCTTTTCAATAGATGTGTTAATAAATTCATGCAAATGTTTGTCGTGTCTTTATAAGGATAAGATCGTCATTTTAGAGTTTGCTTTGCATGGTATTTGAGTGAGTTCATTTAGTGTAGACTTTGTATAGTTACAAAAGAAAATGTAGGCTTTGGATAGTTCACATCTTGATGTTGAAGCGTAATGATCATATGTCTGAAATGCATTGTATGAGGGACACCTTACATTTTTGAACCGATAACCATCTTTCACTAATTTAACCTCGTCCTTCCCTTCAAATCCGTGCATGAGTCTTTCATCTCACATGGCTCCTAAGTGATAAAAGAAAGAAGAACCCACTTTCTTTCTTTTTGGATTACTTTCCTCGCGTATGTATAAGACCGAATCAATTCGATTTCTAAAAAGGATTACTAATCCTTAACAAGTAAGTGGTTTGATGAGGATAACTAAGCTGACATGTCGGAGCTGGATGATGGCACAACAAGGTGTTCTTAGGGAATCCTTCATCAAGACATCAGTGGTTGTGAATGATTGATTTTTTCAATCTTTTTGACCTTGGTTTCGTAGGGAGCAAGTCAGCAAGATTGAGAAAAAAATAGAACCATCTAATTTAATTAGCTCTCAACACACACACACACACACATATCCGTCCCATGAACACAATAGTAGAAGTTGGTTCAGTGGTTTAAAGAGTTCAAAATTTATCTTGAGGTTCCAAGTTCACATCCCAAATACTATATTTTCTTTTTTCGGACCCCTTTAGTAAAAATTTCTGAATCCGGCACTGTCTTAAGGTGATTATTATTATGGCAGCGGATGCTCTTATTACACTTGTAATCTCTGACGGATGAGAACCAACTATGTAGCATCTATCAAGAATTCAAGTACGTGACTGCAAAGGCGGATCTAGGATTTAAATTTTATTGGTTTCCAGCGATCTCATATTAAATTTTTTTAAGTATAAATGCCCCAGGGTAATCGAACCCTCACCGAGGGCACAGAGCTTAGAGCTTAAGCAGGTTCCATTTCTTCCGCTAGACCAAGAGCTTACTTTATTATTGGGTTCACAACAAATAGTTTTTATATATTTAATGGATTTCTCAATATTAATTTATGGTCTACGCAAAAGTTATTGGTTCCAGGAACCCGTACTCGATACCTTAGATCCGCTCCTGTGTGTCTAATGAATTTTCTGTCAATAACGCTCTGTGTTGCAGGAAATTTTTTCATGGTTGCATTCATCTGAGTTCATTTAATATAGGATTTTACAGTTTAGGATAATGCAGCATTTATGCTGATATGGCAATATCCAGGTGAAAAGAAAGAGACAGAGAGATGCCTCTCAATACTGTGCATGGATTCCACTTAATAATACCCAACCTGTTCTTTGGTGTATAGCTTTTTTTGACTAGTAGTTTTAAGCAGTTTGTGTTACCCAAAGATAGTTGCTGATAGTTTACTCATAATAATGCTGCTGATTTTTTTTGCAGTTACCTAACTTTCTCAAATAGTGGGAAAATATTTACTATGCATAGGTCTTTAGATTTTTTGACACTCCTTTTGAGTCTCATGATTTGTTTTCTGTCTCTGTTATTGCAGTTGATATCATCTCAGCTATTGAGTTTGATAGAACCGGCGACCATCTTGCCACTGGGGATCGAGGGGGTAGGGTGGTATTATTTGAAAGGACCGATACAAAGGAGGTTGTTTCTTCAACCTTGTAGTTATTTAGATTTGGAGATTCTTTTGATTGACTGGGTCTTTTTCTTGCACTTATTTTTTGTTTAGCATGTTGGAAGCCGAAGAGAATTAGAGAGAATGGATTATCCAGTCATTCGGCATCCAGAATTCCGTTACAAGACAGAGTTTCAAAGCCATGAGCCTGAGGTAGGTGACTCATATCTGTTGCTGACCTTCTTTCCTGCTGGCTTTCTTTCTTAGGAACTCTTGCATCATGTACTTGTCTGAAAACAATGTTTAAAAGAGCTTGAGGAAAATTTTACCTTATTGTTCCTGTGTCCTAGTAAGAGATGGATATTTGAGCCACCAATTTCCTGTGTCAATGGTGGATTACTGCCCTTTTTAAAAATAAATGTGGTGTCCAGACAACTTGCACAACTTGACAAATTTCACGAGATACTTGCTACTTCCCACCAACACAGGCAACCACCCCCCACCAACATAGGCAACCGGTAACTCTGTCCCCTAAGGATTGGATAAATGTGAAGAAATCACCTAACATTTTTGCGAATGCTGGAACTTGAACCTAAGACCTCATAGTTCTCAACCCACTTCATTAACCACTATGCCACACGCTTGTGTGCAAGTGGATTACCGCTTTTCTACTGCTAGTTTTCACTCTTCATCTGCTCTTATTTTCTTCCTTTTGCTGATTCCAGTAGAACTCTAATTTCCTCATCTGCATCATTCAGTTTGACTATTTGAAGAGTTTGGAGATTGAGGAGAAGATCAATAAGATCCGGTGGTGCCAAATGGCTAATGGTGCGCTCTTTCTTTTGTCTACTAATGACAAAACTATAAAGTTCTGGAAGGTAAGGTTTCTCATTAGATTTGCTTCTCCACAATTCTCAGTGGTAGTAAATGTTGCATATTTGTTTAATTACCCTATCAGGTAAAATGAAAATGTATCATGTTCCTTATTTACTTTTCCCACAGTACTGTTGCGTGGCAGAGTGATACTAGGAAGCAATTTCAACAAGTGTGTAGTCTGACATGTCTTTATCTTCAAATTCACGATTAGAATTATGTTGTATTAGGAAGAGGCTGAGAAAGTTGTGGTGAGATACCTGGGAAAAGTGATATTTGGTTGAATGCTTTGGAGAAATTGTCTTCTGTAGGGTGTATTGTTGCCCTCATAGTTGTACATCAGCTATGTACAAAACCCTTCTTCCATTCTTGTGGATGCATGTTAGTTGAGATGTGCAATTTTTTGAGAAGCTACTGTTGAAGCACCTAGTTCTTCTTGTGACTATCTATGTTGAGGCTGCTACAACATGCTAATTTGCTTCCTAATTATTTTTCCTGAATTTTTCAGGTCCAAGAGAAGAAAGTTAAGAAAATATCTCACCTGAATATTGACCCTTCCAGAGGTGTTGCAAACGGCAGCATGCCCAGTTCAAGCGTTTCTTCCAGTCAAAAACAGCATCTTGCTAATGGGTGCTACACATCTTCCGAATGTCTAGGCAATGATTTGTCGCTTCCACCTGGGGGTCTTCCTGCATTACGTTTACCTGTGGTAATTGTACTTAAGCTATATATGCAACTGCCTATCTTGTACTACATGTGGATGTCAAGTTTTTCTATGTGCATTGGTTGTAACCTCTCCAAGTATGTACATTAGTTTCTTAAGTATGTCCTGCATTACCTATGAAAACAGCAACTTCCATTGGTATAAAGTTGCATATAATTGTCGGAAAGAAAATACTTTAGTTTCACGAATTAATATTTGAGCTCAACTCGTATGTGATACTCCTTACTTCAGTTTATTTGGAGAATCTTTTTTGATGACTGTGCATACAGAACATCTGTTAAGGTGTATCATTTAGGTTAATTTGTTCAACTATGTTTTGGTGCAAAGTGCAACAAGAAGCCAGAAATATGTCTGTATTTCAGATTTTATTAATATATTCCAAATTGTTCCTTTTAATACTTATTAATTATGCATACAAGCTAGCAAACATATGTACATGTGTATATGTAATGTGTATATGTGCTTACATGGATATGGGTCAGCAAATAGGTCCGTGTATCCTCCACTTCTCAGGCTGGGTAACTGAAAACCCTTTATGCTTTTGTTCTTCCTTAAATATTTTCCTTATTTCTGTAGGGATTTCCATGGGGCTTTAGCTCATGTTCCCTCTGACAAATGCTGTTTGTTGAAATTTATTTCTGTGTGTTTATTACTCTTTCATCTGCATCTATGAGCTTTGGAATCTGAATTGCAGGTTACTAGCAGTGAGACCAGCCTTGCTGCTAGATGTAAAAGAGTGTATGCCCATGCACATGACTATCATATCAATTCTATTTCAACTAACTGGTGAAGATCCATGCCACATTGAAATCTGATTTACCATGTCTCTTCTATTTGTGAGAACTTAATAGTAATTTTTGTTCTTTTCCTTCTTCCACGTAGTGATGGGGAAACATTTATATCAGCTGATGATCTCCGTATAAACCTTTGGAACTTGCAAATAAGCAATCAAAGTTTCAATATTGTTGATGTCAAGCCAGCAAATATGGAAGATCTAACTGGTGAGCTTTTGATATGATCCCAACTTCCATTTTCTTGTTGGGCACCTCAATGCATGATAGTTTTATTAGCTTATTTGTTTATCGCAACACTTGTTTAAATGAATGCTCAAATTTGTTTAGAAGTTTGTAATGTTTGTTATTGCAGAGGTGATAACTTCCGCTGAATTTCACCCTACTCATTGTAACATGTTGGCTTATAGTAGTTCAAAAGGATCAATACGTTTGGTAGATATGCGGCAGTCAGCATTGTGTGATTCACACTCTAAATTGTGAGTATCACATTTACTTAACTTGTAGTCCTTTGCTGATGGGTGTTTTTCTTTTTTATCCTGTATATCAAAACAAGATATCACCTGCAAAGAAATATTCTGGAAGAGAGCTAGTTTCTTACCAGTATAAGGGCCCTGGCAAATGATGTTCTTCAAGTTGAGAGATTATTTTAAAATTACTTTCTCATAGCTTTAACAAGTTGAAATGTTGGTTTTCTCCTATATGCAGGTTTGAGGAACAGGAAGCTCCTGGCTCACGATCCTTTTTTACCGAGATAATTGCTTCAATTTCTGATATAAAATTTGCAAAGGGTGGAAGATACATACTTAGTCGTGACTATATGACCCTTAAGGTTGGCCTTTCAGTCTTTTCTCTAGGCCTTAACCTTTTCAGTTGACTGATGTGAGAGATGTGCGGCGTCGCGTATTTTATTCTTGACTCTGAGAAAACTGTCTGATATGTAAAAGGTGCATAAGGAAAATAGACTTCAGAGTAAGGTAACATGACTGTCGTCCATGGGCAAAGTCCATGCATCTCTAGGTTACATTCCCACTAATTGGTTTAGGAACATGTTTAATGAATGAGCTGTGGCAAACTCTTCACTGCCGGAGTGTGATCTAATTTGCTAGTATACTAACTTATTCCCGAAAAAGGCACATCGATAAACATTTTATAGTGCAATTAGAGTTTTCCTTGGTGAACTATTTAGTTAGAAGACTTGCTGGAAGATGGAACTATGTCCGTGTGTGTGGTGCTTTTCTTATCTTCTCTGTTTAATTTTTGCAAGTAAAAGAATTGTTTCACAAAAAATGATACCAAACGAGTATTGCAAAATTTCTCAAGATTGTACATCTCTAAAGAGTTCAAAAAAGATACTTTATACCTTTTACATAATTTTTGGTTATGCAACTATATAAAATCCCAAGACATTCATCTTCAAGCTGTATAGTGCCTCTGAAACCCCAGCATTTTCAGTTCTTTTCTTTTCGTAGCAACCGCAAAATGCATAGATGAGCTGTCTAGGAAAATGCCTTAATGTTCTTTATGAACTAGTACAGAGCCTCTCCAATTGCAAAATAGTTACTCCAGTTCTTTTCAGTTCCCTGATGGAAAGGTCGTGTTCATCAGTTCATTAGTCATGTCAGATGTAAAAACAAATAATTGTCACATTCTTCAATCCTTTCATGCATGAATCACTTATTACACATTCCACCCCTTCTCTTATCATTGTTTTCTGGAATTTGATTGGCTTGCTGCTTTAATCCTTGTGCTTCCCCATGGAATTTTTTTGCAGTATTCCCAAGGCTAACTCTTATCTTTCAAAAAGCTTAATTACATGGAACACCTCATAGTTTCATTAGGCTGAGCTTCATTTGCATATGTTACACCATAAGGGTAATTATTATATTCAAGTTCCTGCTAGATCTCTACTTTCTCTCTGCTTTAGCTTAGGTGGACCTACTCGTCAATTTTTTCATTTTAAGGAAAGAAAGAATGAGAAGAAGTGAGGTGGATAGAAGGAGTGGTCTTCAGTTTGAATTAAGTGATTCTTTTTTCCTGGCTAGGTGATCTGAACCTAATTATATGGAAGAAAAGATTGTTCCTTTGTTACTGAAACTCACCTTACCTTGCAGCTTTGGGATATAAACATGGATTCTGGTCCAGTTTCAACTTTTCAGGTTCATGAGTATTTGAGACCAAAGGTGAATTGCTTCTCCCAAAGCTAGGTGCTTGCGCTTGGTTAGTTTCTCATTTGTGTCTGAGCTGATTAATAAGTTTGCTATGCAGCTAGGTGATTTATACGAGAATGATTCTATCTTTGATAAATTTGAGTGTTGCCTCAGTGGTGATGGTTCGCGAGTAGCAACTGGATCTTATAGGTGTGTAGACTATTTTTTTTTTCTTTCCTTTCATTTACCAATGTGATTAGTTTTCAACAAATAATTTGTATTATTTCAGCAATCTTTTTCGTGTGTTCGGTTGTGCTGCGGGAAGCACGGAAGCGACGACATTGGAAGCGAGCAAAAACCCCAGGTACCTGCATTAAAAGTTTTTCAGCATGTAAATTTATTTGGATATGTCGTAATGTCATGGTTTTTGGTGCCTTTGATTGTTCTCCTTTAGAAGACAAGTTCAGACCCCTTCGAGGCCTTCCAGGTCCTTGGGCAGCAGTATAACACGTGTTGTCAGGAGAGGTATGCTTTTCTAGATACAGATATATAGTTTCTTCCTATGTCTGAGTATGTTCATTATCTACATTTGAAAATTTGATCCATTATAAAATATATCTGAATCTTTATGATGCATTCCAGGATCAGAAAGTCCTGGGGCTGATGTTATTGGAAACTCATATGATTTCACAACCAAACTGCTCCACCTTACATGGCATCCAACTGAAAATTCAATTGCATGTGCTGCTGCAAACAGCTTGTACATGTATTATGCATAAGTCATGACAGGAGGAATCAGGTTCTCTTGGTTTGCGTTTCTTGGAGTTGCTTTTTCAGAAGGCTTCTTTTCAAATCAACTTGAGGTTCGACATATATTACATGCTCTTAATGTTAAGGTGCAGAAATGGCTCAAAGAATGGACAATTAGCAACTTATTTGTCAACTACCCGGCGTTCTTGTTCTCTTCTTACCATATTCTCCTTCGCCCTTGTCAAGATCTCCTATGTATCGGGTTAACGTCAGGAGAGATGTCATAATAGTTCTCCCTCAAGCAAAACTGATAGATGTGCAGAAATTGTCACTAGATGTAAGGTCAATGCAGTTTACTTGAAATCTTGCTGGAAAACACCTGCTGGCTAACTTTATTGGGTAGAACTATTTTTGTAGGATAATTTGATGTTTTTTTTTTTTTTTTTTGCTCTAGATATGGACTAAAGTAGCTTTGTTTTTCTCTCCTGTAAATGTAGTTCAAGGGCGCTGGTATTTATTTACCTGCATTTTATCTGCTTTGTTAAAGAGAAAGTTGCACTGCCAACGTTTATATCACTTAGGGGGTCCTTAGTGCTTTGCATCCTAAAGTTGGTTAACTCAAATGTATAAAGTACACAGAGTTTGAGATTTGGAGCTTATATTACACTTAAAAGTTAGTTAACTCAAATATAAAAACTAAATTATTTGACAGCTTCTCAAACTTGGTATAAATTGTCATGTCTGTTAGCCACTTCAAGTTAATTAGTGAGTGGATAAACACCTCTACTTGATATAGATGTATTTTATGAACACCTGTGGTTGTGTCCATAATAGCAAGTGCGTGAAAATACTTGCTTCTGACGTATAATTATTGAAGGCGAGTGTAATTTGAAATTTAAATGAGAGGATAAGTAATACTCCTACTCTCTTGATTTGTAAAGTGATTATTTTGGATTAAGTTTTATTTTTTATTTTTATGACTAAGGGACAGATAAGGACTACTAAAGGTTGTAAATGTAGTGGAGTATAGTACACTAGTTTGGTTGGGGTCTAGTTCCAAACTTGGAACCTATTTGTTTGGTTTAAGATCAAGGGATAAATTTATATTTTCAATGAAACAAAGTATAAATTGAGTTTCAAATTTAGGCCCATTTATTTGCACTAAAATTAAGATATCTAGATTGAACGGATATTTGAATTTTTAAGATGTTGTATTTAGATTTTATGCACTAAATTGGTGTTAGGATTAGTAATTGTGGTGGTGATGGTTGTGATGATAGAAGTGTTTGATGTTGTAGTGACTTGCCTGATGGTGTCAGTTGACAGTGGAGGTGGTGGAGTTGGTTGATGTTAATAGTTGGGGTGTTGAATGTGGTAACAAAAGAATGTGTGGTGGTTAATAATGGTGTTGTTAGTAATTAACATTGATATTAGTTGTGATAGTGGAGGTGGTTTGTGGTAGGCATTGATTATAGTAATGGTCGTAGCTGATATTGGTAGCGGAGGTGATGGCGACAATG
>JACEIK010003188.1:0-11235 GCA_018107945.1 Datura stramonium
AATTAAAAATCCAACTAAATAACATACTCCTCCCTTCCCACTTGACAAACACCCAAATCCTATTCTTCTTTCTCCATTCCTTTCCTATCCCTCTCCTTTCCCCCTTCACTCAAATCTAATTCTTTTTTATTGTTATGTACTAGTTTTGATGATTGATTGTGATTGATAATATTTTTGTAAAGTTGACAAAGTGAACCAGATCCAATGGTAGTTAATTGTGTCACAGTGCAAGAAAGTGAATCGGGTTGAACTTGAAAACTAATACAGGTATAGGCATGGTGAGGTAGACACCTGTTCCTATCTCAAACTAGGAGTGTGCACTTATAGATAAGGCAATGGAAATTGTGTCAAGATAAAGAAGTCACTGATGTGTTACACTTTATCTAAAACACATCAATTCAGAATAGGAGAGCACATCAAAGTGTACAACAAGGAAGAGAAATTTGAGTTAGCATTGAACTAATCTTGTAGATGGGATATTTATATCACACGACATAAGACTAGACGATGGATGATTGATAGCAATAAATGACCTGAAGTTTTCTAGGAAATTATCAAGTTCTGTGAGAGAGAGAGATTCTTTTCTTTTTCAGTTTGTTCACTGTTTAGAGTTTTTGTGAGTTTCTAACTCGGGGTGTGAGTTAAGAAACGCATCACTAGTTAGAGGTAATTGGTGATTCTTGAGGTACTAGAGTTAGTCCCTTAGATTGCAGAGTTGTAATCTTAAACCTGCTTGTCAATTTGAATAAAATCCTATTTGATAGGTTGTATTTTTGGGACTCCCTTGAGCAAGGAGGTTTTTCACGATATATCGGTGTGTTCTTTATTGTTATTGTTCTATACTTGTGATCAAATTGAACCAGGTTCAATATCTTAATTAGTAGGTGGTGATTTTAAAATTGGTATCAGAGTGAGGGTTTTTTAATAAAGGCTTACACCTTAAAAAATCAAATTATAGTTGCACCACCAACAGCTCAGGAGGGACAATCAACCATAAGACCACCCTTGTTCAATGGTCACTACTACAGATGGTGAAAATATCACATGATGGATTTTCTCATATGTGAAAATTACAACTTGTGGAGTGTAGTATTAGATGGACCTACTATTCCCATAAAATTGGTTGAAGATGGAAAAACTCAAATTCTAAAAGGGAGATTGGAGTACACAAAGGAATTAAAACTTGTTGTTGAGATCAATGCAAAGGAAAAGAAGATTTTGGTGTGTGGAATTGGTCTTGACGAGTACAATTGAGTTTCATCATGTACCAATGCGAAGAAAATTTGGGATGCTCTCCAAACTGCTCATGAAGAAACCAATCGGGTGAAGAAGTTCAAGACCGATATACTTAATCGTCAGTACGAACTATTCAGGATGAAGGATGGGGAATCCATTCATGATATGCACACCAGGTTCTCTTCCATTGTCAATGAGATGTATTCTCTTGGTGAGACCAAAGGTTGTAAGGAAGCTTCTGAGTGTCCTACCTGAATCCTAGAAAAGAAAGTGGAAGCTATTTTTGCAGCATGAGATCTTAATACTCTAATTATGGATGACCTGATAGGGAATTCAAAGACTTATGAGCTCAAGAAGTCTCAAGAAAGAGAGTTGACCAGTTCTTATAAGGAAAGTAACTCGGTCCTTAAGTCTACTATTGAGGATGACAACATGGCCCTACTCACTGAAAGATTTCGGTAAATCATTAAAGAAGGCTTCAACACTCAGAAGAAGAATACATCAAATTCTATCGACAAAAAATTTTGAGATTTGATCTGCCACAAGTGTGGTAAACCTAGTCACTTTATGAAGGAATGTCTTTAATGGGAGTTAGAAAGTAAATGTAATCTGGCTGAGAAATCTAAGGAAGGAAAGAAGGATTAGATTCAGATTCCCAAAAGAAGACTCATCATGAAAGAAGAAGATAGTATGGTGAAGCGAGCTCTAGCTGCTATAGGAGACACTTCTAGTAATGAACCTAAAGTAGCTTGAATTAGATGAGTTCTCTCTCTTGACCATAGATGACTCTGATGATGAAGATGTGCTGGCTGATGTAGACTCAGATGGTGAAGAAGATAGAAATGAGGTAAGCTTATTAGAACTCAAATTAAAAATAAACACTTATTCTCAAAAGAAGCTTGCTTCATTGACTCTCTTCTCATAGATGAATATAACACTCTGTCTTTTGAAAAAGAGAAAATCATGAATGCATTTGTATCTCTCAAATTTGATAATAGAAATCTTAAGGAAGAGAAAACAGACTTGTTGAAAAAGGCAGAGGAGTGTGAAAAGGTTCCCAAGAAAAATCATGAAAAGGGAAAAAATATCAAAAAACTCACTCTAGAGTCACAAGCTTTGAGCACTAAGATTCAGAAACTTCAAAACACCTTAGAAAAAATAAAAGTTGAATTAGAAAGAACCTTAAAATGGATCAGATCCTCTAAACTTCTAATCTCTATGCATGAAAATCACTCTAACAAAAGACAAGGATTAGGATATAAGAATGACACATACAACTCTGAGCATGGACCTAAATTGCATCATATTTTCTAGTCTCATAGTGGTTTGACATTACATTATCAAGAATAATGCTTAACCAAAAAAGGAGCCACAACTAGGTCAATGTTTGCAAAAGTCAAATCCAAAGTTGAAATTTTGAAAATCAATAGGAATGCTATTTTTCCACATTGGACCAAAAGAGATTTAATTCATCCATTGAAAAATAGAAAGGGACCCAAGCTTTTTCGGATACCCAAATCTAACCTCTGACTATGTGTACAAGTGAAAGTGAGAGCAAGGAAAAGAACCTGGTATATTGACAGTGTATATTCTAGGCATATGACAGGAACAGTGGTAAACTTCTCTCACTCACCAGTCACAAAGGTGGGAATGTGGCCTTTGGAAATAGAAATAAGGGTCAAATTGTTGCAATAGGAAAAGTTTACTGATCCATGTCACAAGCAATTGACAATGTGTACAATGTGAAGGCCTTGAAACACAATCTGTGAGCATCTCTCATGTGTGATAAAGGGAACTCTGTCCTATTCACACTAATTGATTGCAAGGTTACAATCTTGAAGACAGGGAACCTGGTTGTCAAAGAACAGAGATATAAAAAAGAGTACAAGGAAAACATCATGGATCCCATAGGATAAAAACTTTCTTGTTTAAGTGCACCGATGGATAGTTCTTTACTCTGGCACAGACGCATGGGTCATGCTAGTTTTTCACATCTGAACAAGCTTGTTGGTAAAGAACAGGTACTTGTTCTACCTAAAATTAAGTTCAAAGAAAGATTGATTTGTGATGCTTGTACAAAAAGAAAACATGTGAGGGATACTTTTAAGCCCAAGAAGGTAGAAAGTACTAGCAGGTTCTGTAACTCATTCATATGGATCTGTGTGATCCCATGAGAGTCACAAGCAGAGAAGGCAAGAGATATGTATTTGTCATTCTAGATGATTATACCAGGTTCACCTAGACACGATTCTTGGCGTCTAAAGATGAAAAATTTAATGTATTCTCCGTATTTGTCAAAAAGGTGCAAAAGAAACTCAATAGTGAACTGGTTAGCATCAGGTTAGATCATGGAACTGAGTTTGAAAACTTAAAATTTCTTGAATATTGTGCAGATACAAGTATTGATCATAATTTATTAGCCTCAATATCTCCACAACAAAATGGGTTAGTTGAAAGGAAGAACAAAACCTTGGAAGATATGACTAGAACCATGTTAATAGCTAGTGGTCTACCTCAAGGATACTAGGTTGAGGCAGTCAACACTGTGTGCTACTTGATTAGTAGGAGTATAATCAAACCACTACTAGACAAAACTCCCTACGAATTGTTGAAGGAAAGAAAGCCAAATCTGACTCTTTTTAGAGCATTTGGGTACTAGTGCTTTGTTCACTACAAGGGCAAGGATGCATTGAGAAAATTTGATGCCAAGAGTAATGAAAGAATTTTCCTTAGTTATTTTTCGCATAGAAAGGCATACAAAGTCCTAAATAAGAGAACAAACTATGTGGAGGAAAGTGTCCATGTAATCTTTGATGAACAAAAGAAAGTGGACATGGTGAGTTCACAAGAGAAAATAGAATAGACTTGCATGGAACCAACTACAACTCTGAGGGGGAACCAGGTACACAGGATGAAAGCACCCAGACTGAATATCTGGACACCTCCAGGACACTAAATGAACAAGGTACTACATCAGATGTGACACAGCATGATACTACAGAAGAACCAAACTCATGATGACTCAGGATCCTCAGGGAGAAGGACTTGGTTCATCATGTGAAGCAAACTAGAAAGAGACACAAGTAGGAAACTGAAAGCATAAAAGCTCTCATGCAATACAGAACATGCTCTCCCCATTGGACTCTAGGATACAGACCAGTCCAAGTTGAGAAACATGTGTGCATTTTTATCTTATTTATCCATGATTGAACCAGAAAAAGTAAAAGAGGCTTTGCTGGATGCAAACTAGATTATTTCTATATTTGAAGAACTTAAACAATTCAAGCGCAGTAAGGTGTGGAACCTAGTTCCTCATCCAAAAAATAGAAAAGTTATGGGAACCAGCTGGATCTTCAAAAAGAAGCTTGATGATCAGGGAACCATTGTCAGAAATAAAGCTAGATTGGTAGTCCAAAGGTACAACCAGGAAGAGGGTATTGACTATAATGAGACCTTTACTCGTATGGCTAGGTTGAAAGCTATCAGAATACTCATTGCCTATGCAACACACATGAGATTCAAATTGTTTCAAATGGATATGAAGAGTTATTTCCTGAATGGTTATCTACAAGAAGAATTTATATGAAGCAACCCCCAGGGTTTGAGGATCAAGAATTTCCAGATCATGTGTATAGAATGAACAAGGCTTTGTTTGGGCTTAAACAAGATTCGAGAGCTTGGTATGACAGGCTTTCAAGCTTTCTCTTAGATAATGGGTATAGCATGGGAAAGATTGACAAGACATTGTTCCTCAGAAAAAAGGGGAAGGACATTCTTATTGTGAAGGTCTATGTTGATGATATAATATTTGGAGCCACTGATCAAGCTCTATGCAGTGAGTTTGCTAAGCTCATGAACAATGAGTTTGAGATGAGCATGATGGGAGAGTTGAATTATTTTCTGGAGCTAGAGATCAAGCAATCAAAGGAAGGAACTTCAATTCACCAGCAAAAATACATCAAGGAACTATTGACCAAATATGATATGGAGAATTTCAAAATAAATTATACTCCCATTGCAACCACTACCTGGTTGAATACTGATGAACCCAATTCAAAGGTTAAGGAGACAAAGTATAAGGGGATGATTGGATCTCTAATGTACCTAACTGCTAGAAGACCTAACATACTAAACAGTGTGGGGTTGTGTGCAAGGTTCCTATCAAATTCAAAGGAATCTTACATAAAGGCCGTCAAATGCATTTTGAGGTATCTCAAAGGTTCAATGGTCCTATTTCTCTCGTATCCTGCTAGTGATTCCTTCAAGCTCATTGGCTATACAAATGCAGACTATGTTGGGTTCTTGGTAGATAGAAAGAGCACCTCTAGGATGGCACACTTTTTGCGACCTTGTTGGATCTCTTAAGTAACCAAAAGAACAAAACTTAGTGGACTTATCTATAGGAGAAGTTGAGTATGTTGCAACCGCTTCATGTTGTGCTTAAGTATTGTGGATCAAGAAGCAATTGGAAAATTATGGGATCAAGATGGATAGGATTCCCATCCCGTGTTACAATATCAGTGCTACCAACATGGTAAAGGACTCGATCACAACAAAAGGACCAAACATATTGATACGCGCCACCACTTCCTGAGAGACAATATGGAAAAGGAAAATAATTTGATAGAGTTTTGCAAAACTAAGGATCAGATGGATGACATCTTTAACAAGGCCTTAGGACTGGAACTTTATGATAAAATTAGTGTGGAGCTTGGACTCATCAAACTCAACTAAATCTGTGCATCTCTCTCTCTCTTTAACTTTTGACTAGAAAATTTTATTCTTATGCTCATTAGGTATTTTGCATATTGATTGCTAATCCAGCTTTGTTCCTTTTAGTAGGATCACACCTCAGGAAAGCTACATTTGGAGTGTATATATTGATGATGTGACCCCTATTTTCTAAATTGATACAGATTGGACAGGGCTCAAGGAAAGAAATATAGGAGGAACCTGGTCCCTCTATAAGCCAAGTGGTATGTTCTCTCTCGCTCTCATATGTGTTGATTTGTAGATAAAGTAATAACCACTTTCCAAATGAACCTATTCCATTCACTCATATCATGTTATAAGATTAAACATGTTTCGTCAGTCTCACAAAAAAAGAGCGACAAAACATGACCCACTATCCGCCTTCCCGCTTAGTGTTAGTTTTCACTTATAACCATTATATCTTGAACACGGTTCATCATTAGCACGTCCCTTCCTCATTACTCCCATAAAAGGTTCCCACTTTCCCATCTTCTCTTTAGATTTCCCATTACTCTCATCCATCCCCATCAGAATAATTATCAAGAACTTTTCTTTGAAACTCTCAAATTCCCTCATCTCTTCATCCTCCTTAAATCTCTCTTGTACTAAAAATGGCCTCTTCTTCCAATATGGAAAATCTGACATTAATGTTCCCTTGTCAAAAAACTACCCCTTCATCCACTCAGGAGGAACCTCTGTCTGTACCAGTTACATCTCCCCTTACTCCTCCTAGCTCTAAAACCCTTGTTTCCTCCCTAGTTCCTCTAAGCGCTATGACTCCTACCACTACTGATCCTACAGCAACCCAGACACTGGGTTGGGCACTGTTGACATTCTTGTTCTCTTCTTCAAAGGGTAAGGCTAAAGAGGGCACCTCAGAGGTGCAAGTGACTGAGGAGAAAGATGATGATGTTTCATTAAGTATGAAATGGGAGCGTCTCAATACTAAGAGGACCACCTCTGCAAGAAAGCATGTAGCAGCAAAACCTTCTCGTACAAACCGACCAATAACTAGGGGTCTCTGAGAAAGCAAGTGGAAAAAGAGATGCTGCTTCCAAGAAGAAGGCCCAGCCATCAAAGGAAAGTGCATATACTGCACAAACCCCAGCAGCTATAAATGTTAATATCAGCAGTGATGAACCTAGTCCAAAGTCTGAGGGATCAGTTCCCAAAGAGCATAAGCCTGGGACTTCTCACACTGACTTTGTTCCCCCTGATCCTCCCCAAGGGAAGAATGTTGCTCAATTTTATGTATTGGGGAAGGAAAATTATTTTGGATCTCAAAAGGTCTTGAAGGGAAGAGTCATTGATCAAATTATGGCCTCAAAATCTCGGATAGTCGGATTGATTAATAAATTAAAGTTTCAAATGTAGGAACATCTATTCATGTGCTCTCTTCCAAAGGTTCATGAGCATGAAGTGATCAATTTCTATACAAATCTTGAGGTCAAGAAGGATGGAGAGGTAAAGTCCATAGGAAATGGCACGATTTTTACCTTGAATAAGAGGATTCTTAGTGATATTCTGTAGGTTCTTTATGAAGGGTACACTGACTATGAGGTCTCCAGGACAAAGGATGAGCTACCAGGTTCCCTCAAGGGAGGGTCAATACTAGATCATGGTGTGTGGTTAACAGAGAAATGGGCCCTGCCACAAGCTCTTTTTTTAATTTATAAACAAATGTCTCTTACCTTGCACTGAGCGCCATTGTGAAATGACACATCATGACCTTGGACTTATGGTAGATGTTAACAGTCAGCAGAAGATTAACCTTCCCCTAATTATGCTCCGTCACATGGCTAGGGTGATCAATCCAGCTAGGGGTGCTCATGGGCTGGCATATGGGTTTCTCTTAACCAAGATTTTGACACTCATTCTATTCCCTTGTCAGCCGGAAAGTTGGGACAAAAATGGATATGTTTGATAGGAAGAGTTTGGAGGAATGTGAGCTTTTGCAACCTATACCAGGTTCCAAGGGGAAGGGTCTTGTGAGTCAGATGCTTCTTGATCTGTAGACTGCTAATGCTAGAGCGGTGGAACTAGAGAGGAAAATGCCAAAATTAAGAATGATTTTTCTGTCGCTCAAATTGAGATCTCCTCCCTTAAAGATAGAATGCTTCATGAGAAAAATATGAATAATAACAGAATTGGCAAGCTTTTTTCTTTAATGGAGAAAAACTAACCCCCTTCAATATGTCCTTAGTAGTGTCCTTCTCATCTATCTTTTTGGCTTTTGTTCTTGATGATCTAGTGTGGTAGGTTCCTTTGTTTTTGGACCTGTTTTGTATGTTTTGTTCTTCTAATGATTGTACCATATCTATAAATACAATGATATGTGATTGGGGTTGGTACACTACTACTTTATTCTGTTCTTTTCTTGAAGTGTGTTTGATCATATGTGATTTAGATGGCTCATATCATTAAATTTAACACTTGATACTATTTAAGGCTTACCCTGATCAGTGTTTCCCCAGTGTCCATGGGTTAGTAATTTCTTGCACATGCTTGATACTTATTGGGTTCTTTTGTCTAAAAAAATTTCAATGATGTCAAATGGGGGAAGGGGTGAATGCAGTCACTGCATGTAGATTGTTTGTCATCATCAAAATGGGGAAATTTGTTATATACTTGTTTTGATGATTGACTGTGATTGACAAAGTGTACCAGGTCTAATGGTAGTTGATTGTGTCATAATGCAAGAAGGTGAACCAGGTTCAACTTGGGAACTGATATAGGCACATGTGTGGTGAGGCAGACACTTATTCTTACTCAAATTGGGAGTGTGCACTTGTTGATAAGGAAAGGAAAATTGAGTCAAGATAAGGAATCCAATGATGTGTTACACTTTATATAAAACATATCAAGGCAGAAAAGGAGAGCACAACAAAGAGTCCAACAAGGAAGATAAATTAGAGTTGGAGTTGAACTAATCTTGTAGATGGAATATTTATATCAAATGACAGATGATAAGAAGATGGATGATTGATAGAATGAAATGACCCGAAGTTTTCTAGGAAATTTTCAAGTTCTAAGAGAGAAAGAGAGAGAGAGAGATTCTTTTGTTTTTCAGTTTGTTCATTGTTTAGAGTTTTTGCGAGTTTCCAACTTGGGGTGTGAGTTGAGAAATGTGTTTCACTAGTTAGAGGTAATTAGTGATTCTTGGTGTACTAGATTTAGTCCCTTGGATTGCAAAGTTGTAATCTAAAACCTATTCGTGAGTTTGAATAAAATCCTATTCGATAGGTCATGTTTTTGGGACTCCCTTGAGCAAGAAGGTTTTTCACGACATATTGGTATGTTCTCTACTGCTACTGTTCTAAACTTGTGATCAAATTGAACCAGGTTCAATACTTAGTTAGTAGGTGGTGATTTCATTTTTCCATTCCTTCCCTAACCCCCTCCCTTCCCCCTTCGCACCTCACCTTTTCTTATCTCAATTTCTGATTTAACTTAAAATTTTTATATGGGATATTTTGTTGATTAATTTATTTATTTTGTAGGTTTTACAATGTGGAATTCTCCAAACAGACAAGATAAGTTTTTACAATATGAGTTTTGTATTGGATTGTATATATTTTTATTAATGTAAAAGTATTTTTTTACCCGTGTGAGTTTTAGAATTGATACTAAACTTTGAGATCTATATCTATAAGTCGTAAGAAGTTTAAAATATATATAGGTTTGTTTATTCCTTTTTCAATTACTTTATAGTTTTGTTGTTTTTATACGTTAAAATCTTTAGTAAAAGAATTATCTAAGACACATTTTTTTCTTCTTTAAATCTATGTATCACACACTTACATATGTTATCAGTTGTTTTTTATTTTATTAGTTCTAAAATACTTATAATTATTGGCAGACATATTAGTGAAATTAGAGCATATAAATGACAATCTAAGACGGATGTTGATCAAGCTAAGGTGTATTTGAAGACTGTTGAAGAAGAGATATGGGAAGACTATGCTGCTTTGAATTCAAACAAAATGGTGTCTTAAAAGAATTGTATATTATGACTATTTTCAAAATTTTAAAACGTAATTATATGTAACTTGACAATTGCTTTTGTAATACCCCGAAGGTTCCTAAGACTAGACTTGGGATTAGAAATGTGATCAGTAGAAAATGTTTGAAAAATGACTTAGAACGAATCATGGTACTAATCATGGGAAGGAATAACAAGTTATGGTATTAGTCGTGGTCAGAATTTTCAACAGGTGGCCTAGTAGTAACGAGTCAAGGTACGACACGTGGGATCATTTCATGAGTCGTAGAATGAATCATGATTTGAGGAATGAGTTACCCAGATTAGAAGATATGAGTCGTTGTATGACCCATTATGGGGAACCACGGGTCAAGGTATGATCCATTAGAAAGGTGGAGGAGCTGAATGAGTGAACTACAAGAGCAAGCCACGAGTTGTAGGTTGACGGTACGACTCATGGTCAGTAGTCGTAAGGGATCTCTTGTGTATCATATTTGGAAGAAACGAGTTAGGGTACGACTCGTCGTGTGAAACAACGAGTCGTGGCCTACACCCATAAGGAGAAACTAAGGATCTTGGAAGCAGTGACCACAGGTGGACCTAACTACCCATAGGCTGGTGGTACGAGTCAAGGTCTGACCCATGGAAAACTCCAGAAAAGTCAGGGAAAATAGTGGTAGCTATGGATGGTAACCACGAGTCGTGGTATGGGAGTATGACTCGCGGTGTTAGTTGTGACATCTGACAGAGTAAAATTCCTGCGATTTAAGTAAGGATATTTCTATAATTCCTAAGCTCATAAGCCCTAATCTACGTTATTTTAAGCTTTGTTAGGAGGGTTTTAAGAGGGTTTAGCCTATTCTAACCCATTTCCTTCCCAAGCATGTAAGTTTAGAGGATCCCATAGGAGATCAAGCCTAGAATTCTTCAAGTTCTTCCTCAAATCTCTTGGGCTTTCAAGGAAGGGTGTAGATTCGGCCTACCCAGGTATGTGAGTCCATGAATGAGGACTTCTTCCACACTCATGCCCATAATTTCCCTTAATTTCATGAAGCAAGTCCCAATTCAAATTATGATTTAAAAAGTGATTTAAATCTAATTTCATAGATTTCTTACAAATTGTTTATGGGTTGGTTCCCTCTGGATTTTAAAGTATTTTTGATGATTAATGGGTAGATTTTATGCATGTTTTAAGTATAAATTCATGAGTTAAAGTTTTAGAAGATTTTACCCAATTATGCAAGTTTATGAAAAAGTATAGTTTA
>JACEIK010003188.1:11751-27098 GCA_018107945.1 Datura stramonium
TTTAGTTATGTTGGTTCATGTTTTCAGATATCAACATTCAACCTTTACTCTCACAATCTTATGATGTTATGATTTATGATATGTATGATTTCAATTTTATTTAATTAGCCTGTTTTACTTACCTTGCATACTCTGTACATTCCAAGTACTGACTGCATACTCTACGTTGTATCATTTGATGATCAGTTCTACAAGTAAGCATTGGTATTGATCACATGTGTATACCCGAAGTAGTTATGAATTCATGGGGAACACAAACCCTAGTTATTCTTAAATATTGATTTTCATCATAAGTTCAATTGTTGTTTTAATTATTGTTTTCTCAAAACCCCTAAATTGGAGTAACTAACCAGCAAGTTCACTTACCGGCATTAGTCTAGATCTTTCATATTCCCTATGGGTTCGACCCCAACCTCTTTGTTGGGTTCTTTATTGACTCGTCTTCTTCATACTTTAGCAGGAGGTGTGAGTTTGAGTGTTATCAAAAAGTGGTGTCGTTGCCGGGAAATGGGAAGTTCCAGAAATTCCTGTCAATGCTCAAACAGTTATCTGTGAACATACCATTGGTTGAGGTGTTGGAACAAATGTCGGGATATGCTAAGTTCATGAAGGTCCTTGTGACAAATAAGAGGTCCATGAGTTATGAGCTTGTAGATAATGTACATCACTGTAGTTCCATAGCTACGCAGGTCCTGGCCCTGAAGAAGGAAGACCCGGGTGCTTTCGCTATACCTTCACAAATGGCAATGTCGAGTTTGCAAGGGCACTTTGTGATTTGGGAGCAAGCATCAATATGATGACATTGGCTATGTTCAATAACTTTAACTTGGGAACCCTCATATCGACTAAAATGCGGCTACTGATGGACGAAAGAATTGTGAAGAAGCCAGTGGGTATCCTGTTTGATATGCTCGTTAAAGTAGACAGATTCATATCCCCAGCAAACTTCGTGATCCTGGATTGCGAGGTTGATTATGAGGTCCCCATTATCTTGGCAAGACCATTCCTTGCTACTGGGAGGGCCTTAGTGGATGTGGAGGCTGGCAAACTGAAGTTCACGCTGACTAAAGAAGAGGTATTTTCAACATCTACCGGTCAATGCAGCAACTGAAGGAATATAGTGTAGTCTCAGTGATAGAGGACGAATCTGAGTTCATTAATGAAGTCTGAGTAGTCAAGAGACTTGCGTCGTGACACAACGTTAAATCAGGCTCTTCTTGGGAGGCAACCCAAGTGGTGGCTTGGTGAATTTTGAGTAACCGGACCATCTGCATTGTGTCACGATGTTAAATCAAGCGCTTCTTGGGAGGCAACCCAAGTAATTTAAATGTTTGTTGTGCAGGGAAAACAACAACAGGTGGCATAAAACTGTTGAAAAGCAGGTGCTATGAGTCTCAGTATGACTCATGAGAGGGTTGTATGAGTCATAGCATGAGTCGTGATGAGGATTAGAGATGTGCTTCAGTGCAGGAGTTTAGGGTACGATTGGTCCTACGACTTGTAACTCAAGTGTACGGGATGTAGTACTTACTTTTCCTGTGAACTATTCAAGCTATGCAAGGCAAAGACCTACGAGTCATAGTATGAACCGTACCCACATGGTATGAGTCATAAGATGCACTCGTAGGTCCCAGGTATGTTTTTCAGCTTTATGCATTACGGGTCCAAGGGACGAGTCGTAGGGCCTTCCTACGACTCGTGGTATGAGTCATGATGGGTCAAATTTCTTAAAATTACCCGACTCAATCCAAATTTTTAAAACCTGCCCCTTAAGTTATTCAAACTCAAACTCAAAGGACCCTTCTCCCACGCAATAAAAAACTTAACTCACGAACGACTCCCACAACTACCTCACAACTGTAACTCGAAACAACTCTATCTAGCCCTAATACCAATTCCCAGTCGAAGTAAACAAGCATCAAGTAAGTATATTGCTCCAAAATTGATTAAACTTGTGTATTTAAAGTAATAGTGCAAAACCCCCTGTGAGTTGGTGTTGTTTCTCAAAAAATTCAAAATAAATAATGACCAAGGGTGTGATTAAACTACGAATGACTAGGAAATAAGTTGGAATTTGATGAGCTTGTACACTGAACTAGCAAGAAAAAGAGTTACGGGTAGTGAGGTAGAAGAGGAGGAATGGGTAGCTTTAAAAATGGATTAAACACATGCCTAGACCTGGGGAAGTCTAATTACCCAAAAGCTTGAAATTGAAACCCCTATAACTGAACAAAAATCAAGGCGGGGACAGGCTTCACAAGCCTTCCTATGACTCGTGGTTTAGTACTACGACTCATAGGATGGCTCGTTAGGACTGTCCCAAGCTAAACTGGAAAAGACCTGAGGTATGAACTACGGTACGGTTTGTGGTTTGCCACTACGAATTGCACCAGGTACTCGTACCAAAGATCTGGAAAGGGTTAAGTTCATATAAGACAGTATGATCCTTCCTACGACTTGTGGAATCGACCTACGGGTCGTACCATGAGTCGTCGAAAAATATAGAGAAATTATTGTTAAAGGGGCACCCTCAAATGACTTAAGGTACGGATCGTACCTTCGTGGTATGAGCCATACCTGGGAGTAGTAATGTGCATCAGAGACATCATGGGTCTCCATACGAGTCGTACCTCCAAGGTACGACCTGTACTGTTGACTCATGGTTATTTACAAAGGACTTTACCTCTTGATTTTCTTTCTCAGATATGGAATTCTAACTCTCTTTTTCTACAGGTACAATGACGGTCAAGCGCAAAGCATACAAAGAAATTGCCTGGAGGACACTACATGATGAACCTCTGGGTCTAAGCAAGCAGGCAGTTCCCCTAGTGGTGCAGTTGAGGACTACAGGGTTGATACATCAAACATCGATGGGACCTAAACCACTAGGGAAAAGGCCAAAGTCCAAGATGTTGCAGCTACTGCCTCATCTATCGAAGCTCCCCAATATGAGGATGGAGCTAAGGAAGGAAATCAAGAGTGGGGAAGCGGCTCAAATGCAGAAGCAGGGTCTGAGGAGACCCAATCCGGAGAGGCAAGTAGCAGTGCAGAGTCAGAGGAGGAGTCTGCTAATGCTGAGAAGTAGCAGATCCCGCCTAGGGAGAGTTGTACCATCCAGTGGAGAATGCCAGGAGCACAGGATATCTATGAGAAGGGCATTGCTCTCACCGCTAATAATAAACCTAGCGGAGAATCCAGGAAGAATCGTGGATCCTCACAAACTCATTGAACGAAGTAGAGGAGATGAAGCACATATTCAGTTTTTATGGCCTTAAATGGATGGCTAGGACTTCGGACCAGTACACTTCAGAGATAGTCCGTGAGTTCTACGCCAACTACTTGGTGAGCATGGAGGAGAAGGACAAAAAGGGGCAGAAAGTGAAAGATCAGCCTAAATTAGAGAGTGTCATGGTCAGAGGGTGAAAGGTTGACATATCCGAGCGCACCATCTATCGGATCCAATACGGGTCGCAGTTCATACCTCCACATGCCACACCAAAATATGAGTACCGGGTGGAGGCATTGAAACAAATTAGGAAGCTGGGCTTTGAGAAAAGAAAGAGGCAGCTACAGTGGTTGGTGGATGTTATAGCTGAGGATAAAGAGGAAGTAGAATAGGTCACAGGTGGAAAGTAGGTTACCAAAAATTCACTGAACTTCATAGAAAAAGCCTGCTGGACATTAGTGCGCCACCGATTAGCACCAACAGTCAATGACAACACTTTGAGTGCAAACAGAGAAGCTCTGGTGGCATGTATCATGTCTAGATACCCCATCAACATCCTGAGGATCATCTTAGAGGAGATACGATCGGGTTGTAGGATTGAGCACTACCATCCCATTCCCGAGCCTCATCTTTAGATTATGCAAAGAGGCAGGAGTTCCGGTGTGACAGGGTGATGAGCGCTTGATTGGAGGGCAGAGGATAGTGGACATTGGCTTGATCTGGGATGAAATAAACTCAGTGAGTTGAGCCCGACTACCCATAGCAGTTCCATCGACCCAACCAGCAGGGGGCGCACAGGTGAATGCTCCCACCTTACATGAGCATAGCGAGACACCAGATACAAATACCGGTAATTCAAAGGCAGGTACCAGCACTTCTGCTACACCACTTCCCAGCCATCCAAGCCAGACACCAGCAAGTTACGTTCTAGTGCCCCAGACTTTCTCCAGAAATTGGCCAAGAGATTGACGATGGCCAAAAGAAAAATCCAGGCAATGATGGAGAATGTGAAGGCCTGGGTGAAAGCAGAGATAGATACAGCTGCACAAGCCCTGCATGCCAGGCTCGATGGATTTGAGAGTCGATTTAATTAATGCATGGCAGAGTATAAAAACACAAGCAGCCTCCGAGAGGAGTTGGGAGCTCTTTAGAGCCAAGTGACCGAGTTGGCATCATGGCAGTCGACAGTGATAGCAGCTCCCACTCTTCCAGACTTGGATGAGGAACCAGATGAGGAGATTGACTTGGCGGCTTATTGGGAGCCCATGACAGCTAAAAAAGAGAAAGGAAATAAGAGAGTCTCCAAGGATGTTGGAGAAGAGAGCCTGAGGAAGAGGAGGAAGAGAGAAAGAAGAGAAAGCAAGCGGGCATGAGTGGATAGCCTGCAGACTCATGACACACTCATGTTAGAGTTGCAGGAGCGAGCTAGAGGAGCAGGAAGCTCTACCATGGCTCTCGCCCACACTTTCTAGTGGCAAAGACCCTTCGGGTGAGCCACATTCAGCCCTGATTACCACAGAGGTCATAGATACGGCCAATCCTACTAAGGGGGTAACCACTCCCCCAGTTAACACATCAATGAGTGCACCGGCCACCGCTAACTCCATGATTGCAGGAGGTACCTCCTCCGCAGGGTGACAGGAGTGTCTAGAGTGCCTCAGGTATGTTCCCTTCCCTCTGTTCGTGTATTTTATGCTTCGGGGACGAAGCACAATTTTCAAAAAGGGGAGGGGGTGTACTTGTATTTTTGGGTTTTTGGATTCGTCTGCGAGTTTTTCTTTCCATTTTTCTTTTTCCTCGGGCATTCTATCTAGTAGAATTGACATGTTTAGGATTTTATTTCTTATTTTGTGAATTTTTTTAATTAGAAAGTAGCTTAGGAGTACTCAGCCAATAA
Organism: Datura stramonium; assembly: GCA_018107945.1. Classification (NCBI taxonomy): domain Eukaryota; kingdom Viridiplantae; phylum Streptophyta; class Magnoliopsida; order Solanales; family Solanaceae; genus Datura; species Datura stramonium. The sequence continues at coordinate 16,875 of JACEIK010003188.1, forward strand.
AAGTGCACTAGTTTTGGATTTCTTAAAAAATTGACCTTGTTTAATTTTTTTTTTGATGAATTAGCTGGGTACTTATGACTGCATTCATGATTTATGTGGATCTTTTGATGTCATTTAGTGTATTAGCATGAGTAGTCTTGTTAAGACATGCATAAACCAGATAGGTAAAGTGAATATAAGTCACGTGCCATGAGTGAGTGAGGTTTGATACTTAGTTTAGTACTGTGTTGAAGATCTAGAACTTGCCTGGTTGGTCTTTGATAGGTTAAGGATGGTTGATTAGGATATGATCATCGGCCATTTTTGTTGAGCTCACTTTTATCCTAAATGTCCCTACCAAAATCATATGATTCCCTTGATCCCAATTTTGAGCCTTTAATAAACCAATTTTCTTTGATTAACCGATAAACCATGCCCATTTTTTATGATGAACCTATTTTGGCCCTGGTCCCTCCTTGGACATTGTGAACCTCAACATAGGAAAAATGCCTAAGTTGAGGTGGCTAGAGTAGGGGTGCATAAATAGTGGGAACGAGGAAAAGGGAGAGAAAAGAGAAAAGGTGAAAAATAAGGTGTGGTGTGACAAATGAAAAACAAAAAAAAAAAAGATGAAAAATTTGAAAACTTTGAAAAAGAAAATTCAAAAAGAATAATGCTTGAAAAGGTTGAAAACACACCACACTCATATAAATGCATACAAAAGAGGTGAAAAGGGAGGGAAAGGAACGAAAAGCAAAAAAAGGGTGAAATAGGTGAACAATGAAGCTAATGTATGTAGTGCTAAGGAAGGTTTAGTCACGTAAAAAGATCCCATATTTATCATGTCCACCCCTAAAGCCTACATTACAAGCCGCATCAAGTCCTATAATGATCCTAATCCGACCATCTAACAGACCGAAGCAGAGAAAATAAGGGCAAGTCTATGGTATCTGATACACAGTACTTGAAACTTCTTTGTGAGAGTTGAGTCTCGCTTGTTCAGTCCCATGTCATATTTGTTACTACATTTGTGAGTGGGGACTTCATTTGCTGTGAGGGTACATGATTTATGTTTAATTTTACCAGTGGTCTGTGTGAAAAGAATTGGTGATGACTTGATTGTCTGTTAACAGCTAGATGATATGTCTTGATCCCTACTTATCATATTTTGTGATTGCTTGTAGTACATTAACTAATATTGGTTCACAGAAGAAGGGTTAATATTTGTTGGATTTATAGTGCAAAAATTTTGTTTGGTATTAGCTGTAGTATCCTAGGTTTATTTTATAGTGGGGCATCATGTTTAGTTTTTGTTCTTTCTTTGCCTGAGGACATGCAAAAGTCTTAAGTTGAGGGTGTTGATGTGCTGTGAGTTTACAACACTTTTAACACTCAAAACTAAGAAAATAGAATGAACTTAGGTGTGTTTATATGGATATAAGGAATTTTTTCCTTGATTACATGAAAAATAAGTGTTGGAGCAAGAATGTGCAAAAGAAGTCTGAAAGTGCAGAAAATGAGCTAAAGTCACTGGCTCAGTAAGAGCCGTATGTTGATGGTACGAGCCGTACTGAGAACCATGAAAAGTTTCAGATGGCTGAAATGGGAAGAATGCAACCTATGACTCTCAGTATGAGTCGTACCACACTGGTACGAGCCCTAAATGGAATCGTAAAAATATTCAGAAGAATTGCACAAAGACAGACTCCTAATATGAATGGAACTATGAATAGTGACAATAAGGTATTAATCGTATCAGGTACAGTGCTGATCTTCAGTGGATTTTCAATGCTAAGAAGAACTACACACAGTACGAGTCGTGGCTGGAAGGTACGAGTCGTACCTCAACACTCGTGAATAATTTCATAAAAAGTTAGAGTTCTTATAGCAAGACCATGGAAGAAACTCACGGCTTGTAGGAAGCATGTACGAGTCGTACCAAGGCCCAACACTTAGCAAAATTTCAGCAAGCCAAGGATTTACGAATAACAGGTACGACCCGTACAATCCTGCTACTGGTCGTATGATCAGTCGTGGCTCAGGCAGCGCTAGTTATGGAAAATCACCATGTTAGCTTAGGAAAAGGATTCTTATGTCTGTATAAATACCTTTTATGTTTTATTTTCAGGAGAGAACGAGAAGGAACATTAGAGAGAAGGGAGATTGGCGTGAAAACAATAGAGATTCGAGGGAAAAACATGAAATTGAGTTGATTAACTTGTGATCAACCTTTTCTTGGATTCTTTCTTGATTTTTATCAATTGTTCTTGAGGTTTTACTGATATAATCAAAGAAGCTTTTCTCTCATCTACGATTGTATTGTATTCTCTTCATGCTTAAATGTTTCTTAATGTTGTACAATGTTAGAATTTGCCCAAATTCTTTACTTACTTGAGCCTAGAGAGGTAGAAATTAGGAAAAGAGAATTACAATAAAGCCTTGATCTTGATGATCATTGTTTAACATGAGTTGTGGTTGCAGGATAGTTAAATTTGGAACTTATTGATAACGGATAGTTTGAAACTGCTCGTGAGACTTGACCCGATGATTGAGTATAGTCATCCAATAAGGACGAACTAGCTGTTTGGATGAACCCTAGTTATCAGTTCTACAAGTAAGCATTGGTATTGATCATATGCGTATACCTGAAGCAGTTTTGAATCCACGGGGAACACAAACCCTAGTTATTCTTAAATCTTGATTTACATCATGAGTTCAAATGTTGTTTTAATTATTTTTTCTTAAAACCCCCAAATTGGAGTAACTAACTAACAAGGTCACTTACCAGCATTAGTCTAGATCTTCCATATTCCCTGTGGGTTCGACCCCAACCTCTTTGTTAGGTTCTTTATTGACAACGTCCGCTTCATACTTCAGCAGGAGGTGTGAGTTTAAGCGTTACCATTGTCTAAATATTCGCCAGAGATAGTGGCTGATTAGAGGCTCAAGTGAGCAGATTTGTGAATGGAGTAGCAATTATTTGGTCTAAAACTGTAGGACTACTATGCTTCATCAGGACATCGACTTTCCCCGATTGGTCTTGTATGCCCAACAGATAGAGGAGGAGCAGATGAAGGAGAGGGAGAGAGAGGCCAAGAGGGCCAGGACAAACAGTTTCAGGTTTTCTCAGCAGAAATATGGCAGCGGACATTGTCAGCAGTCCCACCATCGATCATCAGCCCTAGTGCCATCATCAGCCAGTGCGCCATCCAAGTATAGGTATGATCTGAGGGGAAGGACATCGGGCACTCGAGGTTAGGAGAGCAAGTCAAGAGAGCCTAGCATTCCAGTTTGTGGAAAGTGTGGTAGGAAGCACCTCGGAGAGTGCTTAGCAGGTTCAGGGGCGTGTTTTGGGTGTGAGCAGCCCGACCATATGCTCCGAGATAGTCCAACGGCTAGACAAGGCCATGGTAGAGGTCGTGACCCAGCTTCCAGTTCAGCAGATCCACCAGCATGCTCTGCTCAGCAGGGTGCATCCGCTAGTGCAAGAGGTGGTCATCTTCATAACATGTTTTATGCCCTATCATCACGTTAGGAGAAGGAGACCTCCCCAGTTGTGGGCATTGGTACGTTACAAGTATTCCATCTTGATGTATATGCATTATTTGATCCAGAGGCTACCTTATCTTTTGTGACTCACTATATTTCTAATTAGTTTTAGATTTAGTCCCGAAGTCCTATCAGAACCCTTCTCAGTCTCTAGTCCAGTCGGTGACTCAGTTATAGCTCGACGGGTACACAGAAATTGCCCTGTCACAGTTCTTCAGAAAGTCACCTTAGCCGATCTAGTATAGTTAGAGATGACTGATTTTGATGTTATCTTTGGTATGGATTAGTTTCATGCATGTTACCTCAGTGAATTTTAGAACCCGTGCGGTAAAGTTTCAATTACAGAGCAAGTCAGTCCTAGAATGGAAGGGTAATTCAGTTGTGCCTATAGGTCACTTTGTTTCCTACCTTAAGGCCAGAAAGACAATTTCCAAGGGTTATGTATACCATCTAGATCGGGTTAAGGATGCTACATATGAGACCCTGACTCTCCAGTCAGTCCCTATAGTGTGTGAGTATCTGAAGGTTTTCCCAGATGATCTACCAGGAGTTCCTCTCGAGTGTGAGATTGACTTTTGTATTGACCTTCTTTCCAATATGCAACCTATATCTATTCCTCCATACAGAATGGATCCTACTGAGCTAAAGGAGTTGAAAGAGCTGTTGAAGGATCTTCTAGATAAGGGATTCATTAGGCCTAGCAAGTCCTCATGGGGTGCACCAGTTCCCTTTGTTTGGAAGAAGGATGGATCTCTTTGTATGTGCATTGATTACCGACAATTGAATAAAGTTACAATCAAGAACATGTATCCCCTCCCCAGAATTGATGGCTCGTTTGACCAACTTCAGGGTCCTAAGTGCTTCTCAAAGATAGACCTCAGGCCCGGTTATCATCATCTCAGAGTTAGGGAGAGTGACATTCCACAGACAGCTTACAGGACTCGATATAGTCACTATGAGTTTGTAGTTATGTCTTTTGAAGTAATGAATGATCCTGCAGCTTTTATGGATTTGATGAACAGGGTGTTCAATTCATACTTGGATATGTTCGTGATTGTCTTCATAGATGACATTCTCATATATTCTCAAAGAGAGGAGGAGCATGCCGCTCATTTGAGGATTGTGCTACAGACTCTCAAGGATCGTCAATTATTTTCAAAATTTAGCAAGTGTGAGTTTTGGCTGAACTCAGTAGCATTTTTGGGTCACGTGGTGTCAAGTGAGGGTGTGCAAGTGGACTCTCAAAATATAGAAGCTATAAAGAATTGGCCTAGACCAGTTAATCCTTTGGATATCAGGAGTTTCTTAGGTCTAGTTGGCTACTATAGGAGATTTGTTGAAGGATTTTCATCCGTTGCAGCATCGTTGGCTAAGTTGACCTAGAAGAAAGCTAAAATTTCAGTTGTTGGATGCCTGTGAGAAGAGCTTTTAGGAGTTAAAAACTTGACTCACTTCAGCCCCATGCTACCTGAGGGTATGGATGGACTTGTTGTGTATTGTGATGCCTATAGGGTTGGTCTTGGTTGTGTGTTGATGCAGCATGGTAAGGCCATTGTGTATGCCTTGATGTGTTGTGGATTTACCGCACTTCCGAGCTCAAAACTAAAAAAATAGCATGGACTTAGGTGTATTTATGTGGATATAAGTCACTTTTCCTTTGGTTACAAGATAAATTGGTATTGGAGCTGAAAAATGCAAAAGATAGCCTAAAGTGTGCAAAATAGGCTCAGATTACAGTCCACAGTATGAGCCGTAGGAAGGTCCTACAAGTCGTACTAATGGTCGTGAAAAGTTGTAGAAGGCTAATGTTGAAGATATGCAATATGCGAGTCTCAGTACGAGTCATACTAAGCTTGTACGAGTCATGGTAATGAAGTCGTGAAAAGATTCAGAAGATTTGCATAAGAGGCTGACTCCTGCTACGAAAAGGAAGTACGAACCGTGGAATGAAGGTATGAGTCATATCATGGCGGTCGTGATGAACTTTGAAAATATTTCAAAATCTTAGAGTCAAGCCATAGGAGCTCAGTACGGATCGTAAGATGGAGGTACGAGTCGTACCAGGATCCAACACTTAGCCAAAATCCAGCCAGTCATGCAATGTATGAAAGGATGCTACGGGCCATATGATGGTGCTACGGATCATAGGATGACTCGTGACGTGGGCGGAACCAGATATGGAAATTCACCCTGTTAGCCTAGAAAAAGGATTCTTGTGACTTTAGAAATACGTTTATGTTTTATTTTCAGTAGAGATCGATCAGAGAAGAGATTTTGAGGAGAGAAAAAGAGAATTGAGTTTATTTGACTTGTGATCAACCTTTTCTTGAATTGTTCTTGCTATTTTTTCTTCAAGATCTTGTTGATTAATTAAAGGAAGTGTTTTTCTCATTCATAATTATAAGTATTGATTTATGTTTTCATCCATGAATGCAATTCACAACCTCACAACTATGAGAGGCTAAAACCTCAATAGCTAGGGTTGTAGGAACCATGATGGATTAACAAGCTAGGGTTGCACAAAGTGATTCTAAAACCAATACAAACACTTATATTATATTATCTTCATGCTTAAACGTTTCTTAGCAGTGCGCAACATTAGGACATGCCTGAATTCTTTACTTACTTAGGTCTAAGAGGTAGAGATTAGGAAAAGGGAATTACAATAGAGCCTTGATCTTGATGATCATTGTATTAACTTGAGTTGTGTTTGCAGGATAGTTAAATCTGGAACTTAGTGATAACGGATAGTTTGAAACCGCTCATGAGACTTGGCCGAGTAATTGAGTATAGTCATTCAATAGGGGCTGGTCGGTCGTTTGAATGAACCTAAGTTATCAATTCAATAAGTAAGTATTGGTGATGATTACGAGTGTATACTCAAAGCATTTATGAACCCATGGGGAACACAAACCCTAGTTATCCTTTAATATTGATTCAAAATTGAACTTTTGATAATTGTTTTTATTATTGCTTTTCTTTAGAACCGCCCAATTTTGAAGTAACTACCTTACAAGTTCCCTTACTGGCTGTAATCTCGCTCTTCCATATTTCCTGTGGGATCGACCCCAACCTTTATTAGGGTTCTTTATTGACAACATCTACTTCATACTTCTGTAAGAGGTGTGGTTGGAGTGCTATCATGCCTTTAGACAACTTACAACTCATGAGAAGAACTACCCAATGCATAACTTTGAATTGGCAGCGATGGTGTTCGCATTGAATATTTGGAGACATTATTTGTGTAGGGTGCATGTAGATGTGTTCACAAACCATAAGAACCTTCAGTATGTGTTTACTCAAAAGGAGCTTAATTTGTAACATAGGAGGTTGTTAGAGCTTCTCAAGGACTATGACATAAGTGTCCTTTATATCTGGCCAAGGCCAATATAGTGGTGGATGCTCTTAGCAAGCTATTCATGGAGAGTATTTCTCATGTGGAAGATAGAAGGAAAGAGTAGTGAAGGATGTCCACAGGCTTGCTCGTTTAGGAGTGCGCCTTGTTGATTTGACAGATGGTGGTGTTATTGTTCAGAATGGTTCAGAATCCTCCTTGGTGACCGAGGTCAAGGCTAGGCAAGACAAGGATCCTATTTTAGTAAATTTGGAGGAAGGGGTTCAGAATTAGAAAGTAGAGGTCTTCTCCCAAGGGGCAGATGGTGTACTTCGTTATCAGGGTCATTTGTGTGTTCTGGGTGTTGGTGACTTGAGAGAATGGATGTTTCATGAGGCTCATGGTTCTTGATATTTTATTCATCCAGGTGCCACCAAGATGTATCGTGACCTACGGGAACTCTATTGGTAAAATGGCATGAAGAAGAACATAGCGGAGTTTGTGGCAAAGTGTCCAAACTGTCAACAAGTGAAAGTGGAGCATCAAAGACCAGGGGATGTGCTACAAGACATCAATATACCCACTTGGAATGGTAAGAGATCAATATGGACTTCATTACAGGATTGTCTCGTACACGTCGACATATGAATCTATCTGGATGGTTGTGGGCAGGTTGACTAAAATAGCTTATTTTCTACCAGTCAAAACTACTAATTTAGCTAACGAATTCGAGAGTTAGTTTGGTTGCATGGAGTTCCCTTGTTCATCATATCAGATATAGGTACTCAGATCATGCTTAGCGTAACCTTTCACCCGCAGATGGATAGTCAGGATGAGCAGACCATTCATACTCTTGAGGATATGTTGAGAACATGTGTGATTGAATTCAAAGGTAGTTGGGATGATCATTTACCTCTTATCGAGTTTTCTTACAACAACAGTTACCACTCCAGTATTCAAATGGCTCCATTTGAGGCTCTTTATGGGTGAAGATATATATCATCTATTGGTTGGTTTGAGGTAGGAGAAGCTACGTTGATAGGGGCAGATTCAGTTTATGAGGCTATGGAGAAAGTTCAACTTATAAGGGAAAGACTAAAAATAGCTCAGAGTCATCAAAAGTCATATGCTGATGTTAGGCGGAGAGAGATTGAGTTTGAAGTTGATGATTGGGTGTTTGTGAAGGTATCTCCCATAAAGGGGGTAATGAGGTTTGGAATGAAAGGGAAAATTAGTTCCTGATATGTTAGTACCTACCGGATTGTGAGATGTGTTGGAAAAGTGGCCTACGAGTTAGAGCTACCAGTGGAGTTGGCTTCGGTACATCTGATCCTCCATGTGTCATTCGTAAAGAAGTGCATTTTTTATCCGACTTTGGTTATTCAGATAGAGAGCGTAGGTGTGAAGGATAACCTTAGCTCTGAGGAGGTTCTAGTTGAGATCCTTGATCGTCAGGTTCGGAAGTTGAGAAAAAAAGAGGTAGCTTCAGTAAAGGTTATGTGGAGGAATCAACTTGTTGAGGAAGCTACGTGGAAAGCCGAAGTAGATTGATGGCTAGATACCCACATTTATTCCCTTCTGACTTGGTTCCAGCTGGAGGTATCAATTTCCTCCGTAGTACCCTATTCAGTTTCATGTTTAGTTCATGTCTCCCAGTTCCTTTCATGTCAGTTCATGTATATGTGAATCATGAACTCAGTTCAGTCATGTATATCTGTTCGAACTCAATCACTCCGTCAATTTGCAGCTTCAGATGTTTAATATTTGATATTTCAGTTCCCTTCCCCAGCTTTTTAGTATGTTTACCCACATTCAAGAATGAATATTCCCAAAGGAGAGATATTGTAATACCCCAAAGGTTCCTAAGACTAGACTTGTATTAGAAATGTGATCAGCAGAAAATATTTGAAAAATGACTCAGAACAACTCGTGGTATGAGTCGTGGTCATAATCTGCAGCAGGAGGCCTAGTAGTAATGAGTCAATGTACAACCCATGGGATCATGTCACGAGTCATAGGATGAACTGTGGTTTGAGGAATGAGTTACCTTGGTTAGAAAGTACGAGTCATTTTACGACCCGTTGTGGGGAACCATGAGTCAAGGTACGATTTATTAGAAATATGGAGGAGCTGAATGAGTGAACTACAAGAGTAAGCCAGGAGTCATAGGTTGACGGTATGACTCGTGGTCAGTAGTCGTAAGGATCTCTTGGGTATCAAATTTGGAAGGAACGAGTCAGGGTACGTCTTGTTGTGTGAAACAATGAGTCGTGACCTGCACCAGTGAGGAGGAACTGAGGATCTTGGAAGCAGTGACCACTAGTAGACCTAACTACTCATAGGTTGGTGGTACAAGTCATGGTCTGACCCGTGGAAAACTTCAGAAAAGTCAGGGAAAACAGGGTTGGCTACGATGGTAGCCACGAGTCGTGGTATGGGGGTACGACTCATGGTGTGAATCGTGACATCTGATAGAATGATGTTTCCCAAATTACACCTCGTAAATGATATATAAAGCATCGATGTCAAATATAGAACCTGATGAGTTGGTGATTTACCAACTCATTAGACTCTAAAGTTTTTGCTTAGTTCTCGAGTTGATTAGTTGGATTTTATGCCCTTTTTGCTTGTATTGTTTGCAGGTTCCTAAGTTTGAATAAAAGAGCTAAAATGAGGGTAAAATGGTGTAATTGGGTAGAAGTGGTGAGAAGCAGGTGTTAACCGGCAAAACGCCGACTACAAAGATGATGGTCACTGCCTAGGCAGAGGAATGCCACTGGCGGTTCATGAATCACCTGCGACAGAAAGCCAGTTCGGTCGCCGAAGGACGCTTAAGAAAATCTGGAATTAGCATTTAAGGTCCGGCATTTCACGAATTGGCATAAGTGAAATGCCGGTTGAACCGCCGAAGTTCACTGATAATGATTGAAGTAAGAAGAGCAAGCAACCGACAGTTCATGGATTTCATGGGTGAACTGCCGGTGCCTTCGCCAGTTCTAGAGCGATGCTATTAAGGGTAAAATTGTCCATTGTTGAAAAAGGAAGGAAAAGTACCCTACTTTTCAGGGTATAAATAGAAAAAGAGGTACATTGCAGCAAGGGGAGAATATAGAGAGATTAAGAGATAATCCAAGTACACATCACATCATCTTTCCTTTTTAGCTGAGGACCATTTTCTTAGCTGAGAAAAGGAGATTTTGATTGAAAGTTGTAAAAGATACTTTGTTCTCCTTTATTCTTTGGTATTATTTAGTTTCAGCTGTAGTTGAAGGATAATTGTGCCTTTGATTTATCTACTCTTCTTATTAAATTCAATGATGCTTTTTATGATTGTGTTTTTGAATTTCTTAACTATGAGTAGC